>OV816025.1:228434352-228734352 GCA_929113105.1 Agrypnus murinus | reverse complement strand
AAGCTGTTGCAATTAATGGTAAATAAAAAAGTAATTTGCCCAGTTAGCAGAGCTGATGAATGGGTTAATAATATAGTCATAGATGAAAACTGGATAAATCTCTGATCTCTGCAAATGAAATGCATTAAAAGATAAGGTATAGTTACAAAGAATTTTAGGAGCCATTAATTATTATTTAAGAAGCTTTATACCAAATTTATCAGAATTGATTTCACCATTCAGAAACTTTTTGAAAAACAGTACAACTTGGTTATGGACAAAACTGCATGCTGATCCTCTTGACGAGTACTGCTACAATATTAGTTCCATTTGACCCATAAAAACTAGTTACTAGGTATGTGACTCGTCAAAAGACACTGTAGGTTGTTTATTTCAAAGTAATAAACAGAAATTATATGCTTCTAGTCATTAACACATACAGAGAAAGAGTAAGCTCAAATAGAGAAAGAGCTGCATTCTGTATGCCTTACCTGTCAAAAGTTCCATAACTATGTCTACGGTCATAAAATACGGATATTCAATGATTGTAAACCATTGGTTTTCATTAGTAAACAACAATAGACTTAAGAGATTGAGAATCAAACTATTAATTTATAGATTTTAACTGAAATATTTACCAGGCTCGAAATTGTAAGTATATAGCTGTTTTACTATCGAGAAATTTTGTAGATAATGCTAAAGAAAAAAATAAACTACCTGCTAATGATATTATCCATATAGTTGGTGTCGGTTAAGGTGGATCGAAAAAGGTCGATTTTGAGCTACGGCAACGGGGTAGGTGTCAGAAGTTGTGGGTTTGCATCAGTAATAACTGTGCAAAATTCTAATTTAAAAAATATATATCTTCAGTTTGCGCAAGTAGACGGAAAACTCGAAAATTGAGTAAAATTGAGATTTTGTAAATAAGAATCTGATTGCTGTCAAAGTGTCGTATCGACTTTGGGTAAGGCTTAAACGCTGCCCTAGGACTACTGTTAGATGATATAAAAAAATACGCCAAAACATTAAAGTTCTGAGTCTGCGCAATGTAGCTAATTTTTACCTAATTTTGCCAAAAATCAACAAATTTACATAAAATCTTACTAGAGTTAGTTGTGCAACTCTTAGTTAGTTTTCGAAACTACCCAGGACTCACCACGGGGAGGTAGCTGCACTTCGAGTCTCACCCATCCAACCCACCAATAGAGCACAAAAATTTAGAATTTATGGTCTTTTTTGGAATTAACATTTGCGCATATTTTTCTATCTAATATTCTTGTCCTAACAATGCCGACTCGTTTTGTTGCATCGCGAACTTGCTTAGACGCTGCTGTTACTTCTTTTGCACACCTTTCTACCGCTTGAGTGTGATGGTAGGTCAAGAAATTGTTCAGAAAGGTCGTCACTTTCTAATAATTTGTGCAATTCTTCATTAGTTTAAGGTTTGGTGAAGGGAGGCTCAGTGACATTTACATCTTGCCATGAGATCATATCAATATAATCTGTGGCACAAAAATTTATGTTTGGGATTTCAAATCGTGGTATCGTATCGTAAAGATTTATTGCACCTTGACTAATTTTCGTTTTTTTTTATGGTGAACCACGATGGAGCATATACGTTAATAATAAACTTAGTTAGATCCTTTATTGTGTTTGATGGTGACGCAGTGCTTATATACAATCGAAGAAGTCTAAAACGTTTTAACATATTTGGATCGTTAGAGTACCACTTTCTTAAATTCATGTTTGCTGAAGTCATTATTTGGCGCGATAGTTCATAAAGCTCTAGTGCTTCTTCGGTAGACTTTAACGCCACAACTAAATCGTCTACATAAAAGGAATTTAGTAAAATATATGCAATTTTTCGTCGTTCGCTAGGTTGTTCCAAAAGATGTTTTCTGATTGTAACGGCCAATAAAAATGGACTCGAAGTTACACCAAAAGTTACTCTTTTCATTCTATAAGTTTTTAACGGTGGCAATTCGGATATAGAAGTAATTCTTTTTCCGATGGGTTCTTGATACCATAAAAAACGATGAGTATCGCGATCTTGTTTGTCGAGTGATATGTCGAGTGAACCACGATGGAGCATATACGTTAATAATAAACTTAGTTAGATCCTTTATTGTGTTTGATGGTGACGCAGTGCTTATATACAATCGAAGAAGTCTAAAACGTTTTAACATATTTGGATCGTTAGAGTACCACTTTCTTAAATTCATGTTTGCTGAAGTCATTATTTGGCGCGATAGTTCATAAAGCTCTAGTGCTTCTTCGGTAGACTTTAACGCCACAACTAAATCGTCTACATAAAAGGAATTTAGTAAAATATATGCAATTTTTCGTCGTTCGCTAGGTTGTTCCAAAAGATGTTTTCTGATTGTAACGGCCAATAAAAATGGACTCGAAGTTACACCAAAAGTTACTCTTTTCATTCTATAAGTTTTTAACGGTGGCAATTCGGATATAGAAGTAATTCTTTTTCCGATGGGTTTTTGATACCATAAAAAACGATGAGTATCGCGATCTTGTTTGTCGAGTGATATTTGCAGAAATGCTTTTTCAATATCAGCTATTATTGCTACGGAACCTAGTCGAAAGTTCATTAAAATTGCAAGTAAATCCGGAACTAGATTATCACCTGGCATTAGCTTTTCGTTAAGCGATGGAAACCCAAGAGCATGCGCAGATACGTTAAATACGACACGCAACTTGGTAGTTTCTTTATCTTCGCGATATACTGGCCTATGTGGCATGTAATATACCCAATCACTAGCAACGTCATTTACCACGATTTCAGCGCAATCGTTTTGTAAATATTCGCGGATTGCACAATCATATTCGTTAAGTCTACCATATTTACACAATTTAAATGTTAAGCTTTTCACATGTGCCAAAGCACCGGTATAGTTATTGTCCAAATTTTTGTCATCGGTTTCCCATGGTAGCGACACTTCGTAACGATCGTTATTAAAGTGAATGAGTACAGTAAAACTCAAAAATTGACCAAACCCAAACATCCAAAAAAAAGTTCTACCCCGTGCCAAATTGTTCTATACCCTCCTCGTAGTAATTGATAAAAAGTTGCACAATCCAGAGCGTCGGGTTTGGGGGTGAGGGGGGTGAAAAGGGTAAAATTGTATGTTTCAATAGCTTTTCGCAAATATCTCGACAACTATGAGGTCCAGCGCAAACTTCATTAGTTAAAAAATTAATCTACATTAAATTCCGAACAAAAATGGTTCTACGCATTTTTGTGCTGAAGGCAACGGTTGCGGAGATATGGAGGCGGTAAAAATATCATTATTTTTCAGTTTGCTTGGAATTTCTCGAAAGCAGTTGAAAATCAGCAGGTTTGTGAACATAATTCTTTACGGAAATGTGCTCGTAATCCAAAGCACTCGTATATCAAAGCGAATTTCAACATAAGAAATAATGGAAACTTAGATGATTCGTGCCGCAATTATTTCGTATTCATATAAAAATGATACACAAACACAAAAGAAAGTATTGTTTCATCACAGTTGGACTCTGCACACATGAAGCGTTAGCTAATGCGCGATTGATACGCGTGTTAGTGACTGCATAGCATTGCATAAGTTGCGTACACATTCAAACGCGCGATTTTCATGAAGCGCGTTGAAACGCGCAATTCGAGAGTAAAACTAGCTCAACAATTGACCAAACCCAAACCAAAAAAAATCTCTAGCCCGCGTCAAATTGTTCTATACTCTCCTCGTAGTAAGTGATAAAAAGTTGCACGACCCAGAGAGTCGAGTTTTGGGGGTAGGGGGGTAAAGACCCAGGAGGAATTAAGGCTTCGTTCGAGAAGATGGGGGATGGAAGGCGGTGAGGTAAAAGTGGTAATAAAGAGGAGGGGCCGGCCAGACCATCTGCACTCCCAAGGCCGCTCGTGCCAAGTTCTCAGCCAAGTTTAATGTTCAGTTGCTTTTGTATCTGCGTTCCCTAGTGATATTTTTGCGCCTTCCATATCTTGATAACCATTGCCTTCAGCACAAAAATGCGTAAAACCATTTTTGTTCGAAATTTAATGTAGATTAATTTTCTGCATAGTGAAGTTTGCGCTAGACCTGATAGTTTTCGAGATAATTGGGAAAAACAGTTTAAGCATACCATTTTGCCCCCTTTTCACCCCCCCAAGACCCGACGCTCTGGGTCGTGCAACTTTTTATCACATACTACGAGGAGGGATAGAACAATTTGGCGCGGGGTAGAACTTTTTTTTTAATGTTTGAGTTTTGACTCTAGCTTTACTGTACTAAATGTGTTCGTTAATAAATTTATCGGTAATACAGTCCGACTTTTCATTTGAAACAACACCAATTGTTTCTAAATCCCAGAATTTCTTAATATCGAAACTGATGAGATTACTATTATCACAGGAAACTTGTGTATTAAATACATTAACTACGTTAAAGTTTACTGCAAAATCACATGATAGGTTTGAGTCGCTTATACCATGGAGAGTCCAACCGAACTTTGAATTTACGGCAGTTAAATTTTCAGAGAGACGTTGGATCTCACCTGTCACAATTTTCCAGTAATTATCTGCTCCTACTAAAAGCGTGATACCTTTATGGGTCAAACAAAGATCAGCGTTAGTATCTGCCAAGTGATTTGTCAAATCAAAATTATTAATGACAGGTTCTTTTAACGAGGGAGGTATTAAGAAGTCAAAACATATTTCTAGTACTTCAACAGCATTAATTAAAATGATGTCTTTGTTAAACTGGTTTCTTAAAGGTACTTGCACACGATTGCAAAGTCGGGCAGGAGAGCGAACTTTACTTCCAAACGGTAAAATAGAAACTTTATGTGTTCCAATAACTGATAAATTTAACTGACGTGAAACATTTCTTTTATAAATGAAAATTGACTCCCTCCATCCAATACTAAACGAATAAAGGCATTATTACAAGAACTGTTAGGTATAAATGCACAAGCAGTTTGGAGGTAAGCTTTATCAATTCGGCCGTTAGTGAATAAATTCGTTGTATCGTTTCCATTAGGACTTGGCTTAGTGTCGTAATTGGTACTATTAGTACTAGTTGACATAGCTTCAACATTAGAAGGACGTCTATTATAGTTAGGGTCACACATGGTAATGACATGTCGTGAATTGCATTTGGTACACCGAATATCTTTAGTTTTACAAAACTTGGAATTGTGGTTAGATAAAGTACACCTGAAACAGCGATTATTTTGCTTTAAAATGTTCTCTTTCTCGGCCAAACCCATATCAGCATGACAGTCTTTAGTTATATGAGTTTTTGCTTTACAAAACAAACAACACCCTCTTACGTTAGTAAATAATCCGGCTGCTGTGCAAGTTTCATTTTTTCGTTTTGGTACATTATAAGAAACACGATTAAAGTCTTTACTTTCACTGTTTTCTCCTATATACGCTTGTTCTAAAGAATCTACTTCTATTTTAATAAATTGTATCAAAGCCCTTATTTGTTTATTATAGTCTATTACGCCATCGTTGGCAATTTCAGAACCAACACTAAAAGTAGCATCAATACAGTTTTTTGTTTTCATTTTGTTAAACTCGTAAATTATACGGCAAAGCCTTGAAAATAAGAGATTTGACCATAAGTCCATACTGATCAGCTGATACACTAAGAGGTAATAAAGATCTCGTTATAGTTGATGCAGTATTATATAATTTACGAAGTGATTGAATGTCCCTATCGTATTTAACCGGTGAGATAGTTAGCAGCTTTTGAATATAGGATTCCACTATTCGTTCGGTATTTCCATACTCTGACTTAATTAAGTCGATCGCATCTTGGTAAGAAGCACTTCGAGAAGTTAGGCCTGAAATAGTTAATGCGGCTTGACCAGTCAACAGAGTCCTTAGATACATAAATTTGGCACTGTCGTCTAAATCGTTGTTATCATGAATTTCCGAACTGTACTGCTCCCAAAAAGCTGGCCATTCATCGGTATTTCCGTTAAATTTCATTAATTCTAACTTGGGCAATCTTACTTGGAGCTTAGAAGATCTACTAATTGGAATAAAACTACCGTGTTCATTCTGTTCGTTATTCGATAGCAACGGTAGATGCTCACGTCTGGTTTCAGGTTGCGCTTCATTAAGTTGTTTAACTACATGTAATCGCTGCTCTAAGCGCGCTACTATCTCCACTGCTTTGTCGTTATACTCAACAATCTTCTGACATTTTTCTTCCATCTGATCTGCGTTAAATGTAGAGGAAAGTCGTTGATCAACCTCATTCAAACTCGTAGAAATGGCCTTAACTCTAGCAATCAACACCGATAATTCTACAGCTTCCACTTGGTCGAATGTTAAATATTCCTCTGCGCTATTCACTATCTTCGTAAGTTGTGTACGGTACGTTCTACGAAGAGTTAAATCCATATCTTTTTCAACTTATATATCGAATCGTTACACTGCGTTGTACGTAAAAACTAAGCAAATTTTTCACTAAAGTTACCACGAAGAGGGTCCCGAGTTTCGGCACCAATTTGAAAATTTGACGTTAAATGAAACTCGAGCAGATTCCCTGGTTCATAAACTTTACTGAAAAATATATATACAAGTTTTTATGTACAATGACACTGCCATACATACATTAGTTGACGTTACATACATAATTGTTTTTTATTCGCCTTCTTTTTTAACTGCTGTATTTTCAACACAGAGCAGACATTATCACATGAACTTTACCAGATATGTGTCAAACATAGCCGATCAATGACAAAAAGCCCTTTATTATGCCATGAGATACCACAAATACCATATTACTAATAGGAGCAGAGTATGCAGGAAGTAATTATTTAGTAGTATATGGCTATCATTAGTATTATTCTAGATGATTCGAGTTGTATAAATTAAAGAATAGAGACAATTCATCTGTAATCAAAAAACTGAAAGAAATTTTTAGTCGTAATGGTATTCTGACAACTCTGTAACTGATAATATACCTCCTTTCAATAGTTTTGAAATGAATCGATTTGCTAAAGATTATAATTTCGAGATAGTAACATCAAGTCTTGATTATCATCAGAGCAATGGAGTTGCAGAGAAGAGCTAATCAAGACAAAATTATATCTACTATTTAAACTATAGAAACTCGCCTGTTTCTATATAGTTTAAAGTATTCGCCACAATTGTTATTGAGTAGGAATGTTCAAAACTATCATGCACTACCAATATGTTAAGCCCTATTGTAATTAATGCAAAATTAGTGCATAGAGAAATGATAAAGACACAAAAGTCATATTATTATATATATAGGAGCCATAGGAATTATAGAGCGATACGATAAGAAAATCAAATGATCAATAAAACCACCTAAAAAATTAAAAACTTGTAAAATAAAAACCTGTTTGTAAGTACTGTTTAATGTATTAAGTAGTTTTAATAATTTTTTTGTATTTTATTAACTAAAATAAAAGAGGAAGATGTTTGATAGTGAAATTAAAAATATAGTTGGCCAATGACATTAATTAGAAAACGCGAGAACTAGGTATGTGCCATTGTCATTAAAAACCAAGTTTTAATAGATTAATGATTATCCTACTTACGAATTTTAGTTATTACATTTTTTAAGTATAGTACATACAACTGGATAAAAATATAGAAAAATTTACATTTAAAAAGGGTAAAAGTACGGAATAAAATATAATTTTATTTTATTGTAAATTTCCGGTTTTGGAGTTCAAAATCTATTGTTAAAACTACTTTCTTAAGGGTAGGGTTGTCAATCATAAAATATGGTCTCTTTATTTTGGAAATTTACTTTGTTGGCATCTTTCAGATTCTTGCTTTTTATTACCCAAAATAACTATCCCATCTGTTTTTAATTCTATTTGCAAAGACTTTAGGTTTTAGGTCAATTTGTTTTTGAATTAGATATTACATTATTACATAAATAAGTTCACATCAATGCTACGAAAATATGATTTCTTCTAATTCAAGAAGATTCATTTCAGTCAATTATAATAAATTGTAAAATTATAATATTGATACATGCATTGTGTTCAATGCATGTACGTATTATTGTATATGGCTAAAGAGTATTGTCTCTTCAAGAATATTGTTCGCATCTGTAATATGTAAGATACTGATTTGGTTGATTATATAATTTAAGCCCTAATATTTAAATATAACCTAGATTTAATAAAAATGCAATATTTCAATAGTACATCCATATTAGTAAAAGGGGTAATTAGATTTTTAAAAATATGTACATTTTACTTGCAACAGTCATTGAAATTTTAATTTAATCTCAGACCATTATTTTGGAACAAATAAAAGATGATAAAGCAAAAAATCTAGCACAAGGAAATGTCACAATGTGACAAACTTGGTCTTTCTCGTTTTCGTAAGAAATATGAAAATCGTCCAGAAAATGTCTTATAAGAATGTGTTAAAATCATTTGTAATTAGAGCAAAAAGGGTCAGGTATTTCCTAAAACAAGCCATTTTTATCTACAACTACATACTAGATACGTATTGAAAGTTTCTGACGAGTATCAGAAATTATTGTTTTGTTAACCAGTTTGCATGATATTTAGTTAATTGCTTCCGAGGTTCATGTCGAGGTACAATCAGAACATACTCCGATCTCTTCTAAGAAAAGTCGAAAACCTGATAAGGACATGGTCTGAAACAAAACGGATGTATGTGACCAAAACTGCTGATTTCCACACTTCTTGAACTTAATTTATCAATTAAGCACAACATGGACTTTCTTAAATTAACGCTGCAGTTAAACAACTAAAGAACGTCGCAGATAGTTTTACATGGATTTTTGAAAATGATTATTGAAAAAATTACAGAAAAGTAATAACCTCAAATGGTTTTAATACAAGCATACATACATTACTCTTCGGTTAAACACTCATATTTTAACTTTCATATATGGTATCCAATTTTGCAAACACGACTCGATTATGTTTTTGCTTGAAGAGTTTTATGATTTTCTAAATTTCTGAAGTAAAGTTTCTGTTAGAGCTTAACCAATGTCCAGTAACGCACTATTCGAGGATGTTCCGAAGTATCTGAAGGATTGATGTTTTTGTCAATAAAGGCTATTAATACTTGTTATGAGCTACATCCCATTCTAATATAGGTTGTGCATAATAAAGCTAAGTAAAATCGGACCAAAAAGTAATTGGTATGTCGGGTCTCTTACAAAAGGCAGCAGCTACTTTTGAAGGCATTCTCTAATATATAATGTTGTTAAAACGGCTCTGTTCATGTTTCCGGGAAAACTTCTTTATCTCGTTTTTTACCTTCTCCATTTCCAGGTACTTATGTAGATCGGTGTCGCGTATACATATACCAAGGTGCATCTACAATGTTTCCGAGTATCTTATTTTGAACCGGTTGTGTGTCCATTCCATCCCCTCCAAAGCAACATTGATTTGCTTTGGAGGGAATGGAAACGATGCATGGAGGGGATTAACTCAAATCAAATAACATGTATCCATTTTAAATTTACAAGGCTAATTAAGATATATGATATATTGAAACGTTCCACCGTTTTTTAATAAATAGTTTTTAAAATAAAAAAGTAATTTTTTTTATTCTGTGACCTAACAACGGCGAAAAATAAAAAGAAACCAAAATTGAATGCTTCTCTTGGTAGAGTTTACGTGTATCTATTTAGCCTCATTTAGTTTTATTGGCCATTCTTTATTTAGTGCACAGGTTGGCCTTATTGAGGTCTATGAAGGCTAATTAAGGGGCGTCAGCGGAATTTGCAACAATGGCTTCTTATGGTAGCAGCAAGTCACTAATGTACAATAAATACGGAACAGGGCTTAGTTCACTCTCTTGTAGCACGTCAGGTTTAGTCTCTTTCAGATCGGAATATTTATCATCCTGCGTTACTCCAAACAATATTTCTGAGAGCTGCATATGAGCTAATCAGCTGACCATATTGTGTTGGTAAGATTGCATTCAGTTTACCATACCAGGTTAGCCATGTCTTATCGAATGCGTGTGCTATATCCAAAAATATTGTAAAGCAAATATTTGTTTCTTAAAATAACTTTTCAATGACATGGGCAATTCTATGCATCTAATCTATGATTGCGTTCTTACTTCTAAAGTAAAATTGACGATTTGGTATAAAATGCTTTTCTTCAATTATTGGTTTAAGACGCTTGAGTGCTATCTTCTTAAAAAACTTGAGCAATACCTGGAGCAAGGAAATTGGATGCTAGAAAGTCACTTCACTGGGTGATTTGCCAGGCTTTAATATCAGTATCACCTCTGCTGGTTTCTATAGTCTTGGTACATATCTCAACCATAAAACAGCATTGATCAGATAAATGTTATCTTCATAATAGCTTTTTTGCTACCTAGTTGTTTTAAAACAACAAAAATGATCAAATCGAATCTCGGGGCTTTCCTAGGATTATCGTTTTTTATTTCTGTAGCTTCTCCTATTATGATACTCCAAGCAAGGAAAACACGTGCAAAAGTTTCTGGCACACTTACGTTAAGTAATACAGTGTGAAAAAAGTATGGACTACCCCTAATAATTTGGTAGTCTTCAGGCTTTATGGAAAACACTCGAACACGTCGAATTTAGTTTTTCAGTTTCCCACATTCTGATAGAATTCATTTGTTTTTTTTATTGACATCCGTCAAGAATATGACGTCATCGACATTTTACTTAAATGACAATATAAGACATGTGATACACCATTTGAAAGCTCTTGTTTCACTCAGTACGTTCCTAGATTTTTGTGCGATTCTGTAGTGCCGTTCCAAAATGGCGACTATTGAATTGTGAAAATTATCTTAAATTAATTCCCAGTAAAAGAATAACTCTTTCTTGTTTTATCAGAAAAAAAAGCAAATTATTGAACATGGTTTTATTATCAGTCAAACTAGAACAACGCGTAGTAATTAAATAAAACAAAACAAGAACACAACAAAGAACAATCAAATAATCATAAAAATAATAAAATAAGAATGATGTGTTGAGGATAAAACACATAATAGAAAAAACTTGTTTCAGTAAATGCTGAAAGTGACGACCGTTGACAACTTGACAGTGCCCAAGTGTAGAAACAAATTCTTCTCGAACATTTCGTATAATTTCTGGTGAAATCTTTTGTATTTCTGTTCTTATGCGGCACTTTAGATCATCAATATCTCTTGGTCTATTTAAAAAAACTTTGGATATCAAATAACCCCACAAAAAGAAGTCAAAATGGATCATATCAGGTGATCTGGCTGGCCAGTCAATGGGACCCCGTTGGCCAATCCATTTTCCTGGAAACACTAAATCGCGGTATTCTCGAACTTCTCTTGCATAGTGGGGCGGTGCTCCACCTTGTTACAGCCAAATTACTGAAAAGAATGACTAAAGCTGACAAAAGTTCAAACTGAAAAAAATTCAAATAGGCTTAACCAGTAACATTTTCTTCAAAGAAAAATGGTCCTAACACTCTATTTTCTAAAATGCCGGCCCATACATTAAGTTTCTGAGGTGATTGAAAATGAGCTTCTTGAATTCAATGCGGATTTTCTTTGGACCAATATCGACAATTTTGTCTGTTTACAGTACCGTTGAGATAAAGAGGTGCTTCATCTGAGAATAAAATATTTGCGGCAAAGTTTTCATCTTGATTACAAATTAGTTGCATGATTTCGCAGAATTGCAGTCTTAGGTCGAAATCATCCTCATTTAATTCTTGTACCAGGCAGACTTTGTACGGATGGTATTTTTCTTTGTGCCAAATTGTTTGCACAGACGTGTGACTTATTCCCATAGCAAGTTATTGCCGACTGGCACTATGCGGATTTTCTTCAACAGCCAATAGGACGTCAAGCTGAACATTTTGATCAACTACCTTCGGCCTTCCATTTTTAGGTAAATTTTTAACATGGCCATGTTCTTCATATTTTCTTAAAATCTTGCAAACGGTGGATTGCGAAATCGGTGTTCGGTCTGGATGAATTTGATTGAAAAGTTCACGTACCTCGTTAGTAAATCTGCGACCATCTCCGTAACCAACCATTATAAGAATTTCAATACGGTCTTTTTCACTGAGCGACATTTTTTATTTATTAAAAAAGGAATTTTTGAATACAACGCAATGACATAAATCTTACTAATGTTCAACCTTACCACTTGTCAATACTGACGTTAATTTTTGTTTGTGTTTGGTTTGTCTAAGCTTACTATGACCAAACTACTATTACAATGACATTGATATATCGAATTTCTCCACCAGAGATTTAAAAACAAACTCAAGCCAAGAAACTTAATGTAAGAGCAGGCATTGAATGATAAAGTCGTAGGACGGTCTTAGTGTGATTGATAGTTTGCTTTTTTCTGATAAAACAAGAGAAAGTTATTCTTTTACTGGGAATGAATTTAAGATAATTTTCACAATTCAACGGTCGCTATTTTGAAACGGCACGACAGAATCGCACAAAAATCTAGGAACATACTGGGTGAAACAAGAGCTTTCAAATGATGTATCACATGCCATATATTGTCATTTAAGAAAAATGTCGATGACGTCAGATTTCTGACAGATGTCAATAAAAAACAAATGAATTCTATCAGAAT
The DNA here is from genome assembly GCA_929113105.1 of Agrypnus murinus. Lineage (NCBI taxonomy): Eukaryota > Metazoa > Arthropoda > Insecta > Coleoptera > Elateridae > Agrypnus > Agrypnus murinus. The sequence continues at coordinate 228,721,783 of OV816025.1, read as the reverse complement.
GTGGGAAACTGAAAAACTAAATTAACGTGTTCGAGCGTTTTCCATAAAACCTGAAGACTACCAAATTATCAGGGGTAGTCCATACTCTTTTTTACACTGTATGTATTTACTTCCATAAGTAGCACAGTTATTCCTTAAATACACAACCACTGCATATGTATGTAGCAGTCTTCTAGCGAAATTGGTCTTTTCATAAACTGTTTACACATATGAAACGCTAACACATAATGTAATTTTTACTAAGTTATTTATGGTACAAATGAGAATTAAGATGTTATCCACGAACGAAAAATTTACTTTATCCAACACCTCTATATAAATACCATGTTTACTATGGCTATTTTAAATAAGGAAAGTGATTGTTTACTCTTATGCTACATTTTTAAAAAAACCTCACTCCTTCAAAGAAAACAACCAATCATCGGCTTACGTTACTTAATATTATTAAAATCTAGTCATCGTGCTAGTGTATTAAATTTATTACCGTCAAAACTACAGACTAACTATACATTGCAAATTCGATGTTTAAACTTAAATAAAGAGGTGTTGGATAAAATTTTTTATGGCACGCGTGAGTTAAGGATATTATCCACTCAGAAAAATTAACCCTCTCGGGCCTGCCGGCCCTCGAGGGTAAATTTTTACTTACTTACTTAACTCACTTGTGCCATAAATAACTACAATCTTTGTAAGTTGATAATATCCTTAACTTACGCGTGTCATACAGTTTTATGTAACACCTCTTTATTTAAGTTTAAATATCGAATTTGCAAGGTATAGTTAGTTTGTAGCGTTGTACTTCTAAGTTGGCATAAAGACAAAAACCAAATAAAATTTTTTAAAGGCGTTAACATAAACTTCTAGAAATTATACTAGGATAGTTTTTATTTTTTTATTTCAGTAAAGGCATAAAGAGGTTTCGTGTTCAGACATTAAAAAGTATACCAGTAACCTATTTTGCGTTAATTCTCCACTGCATAATGGAAAATATTTTTAAACTATGCTATTTTTTAACTGCAACGCCATTTCTGCATTTTTTCATTTCGCTCGATTTATCCCAGATCTAGAATATGCCGTAAAACCGTAAAATAATCACAAAGCAAACAAAGAATAAACTGATGTTAACTATGGCAACGTTGCGATGGTTCAGGATAATGCATTCAAATATATAAAGTTGTATATTTTGGTTCAGGTTAGTACCAAGAGTATAACTGGTTCAGCATGGTGCTGTTTATGTGTGGATATACACATTTTTAGAAATTTCTGAATTTATAGGAATATCAGAGTATACTTTTCAGAATCGGTCCTCCCATCCTATATATACGCCCGAATATACAGTTACTTTTTTTCTATCTATCCTGTAAATAGGTGGTTCAGGATAGTATGGATTGTCTACTGGTTCATGATTGATAGAATGATTCACTCCGCGTATTCACTATTCGGCTTCTAGAGGAACCAGACAATGGTTGACGACGTTTCGGCAAGATCACACTTGCCATCTTCAGGTCACTTCTAACTTCCTTCTGCTTCGCGCGGTTACACGATGTAGACTGACGTCTTGCTGCACTGGTTGGTCTTTATATACGGTTACGGTGTTGCGCATGGTTGCGGTCGGCTGGTTTTTGGCGCGGCTGCGTGTCATTGGTCTCGCTTGATCCGGTGGCTTTCTCTCGCTTTCCTTTTTATCGTTCTGCTGTGCTGGTTTTCGCTTCTTCACGGTGATGCTGGTTATAGCTGGTTTCCAAGCTGATGAATTTGATCTTCTGGTGTATGTTGTTTAGATGCTGTAAGAAGGTCTGCAGTTTCTCTTCTCCATGGGTCCATATAATAAAAGTATCGTCTACGTATCTTAGCCATAGTTTAGGTTTGTCACTTGCCGTTTCTATTGCTCGGACTTCTAATTCTTCCATGAATAGGTTCGCTATTACCGGCGATAAAGGTGATCCCATAGGTGTTCCTTCCACTTGTTTGTACCGTTGATCTTTGTAGATGAAGTAGGTGTTGTTTATGCAGTGTCTTGTTAACTCGATGATTTCATTTGGGACTTAGTATTTCCGTTGTATCATATCTACTGCTTCTTTTACTGGAACATTCGTGAATAAAGAGGTTACATCAAAGCTTACTAGCTGATCCCCTGGTGCAACTGTTATGTCTTTTATACGCTCGATGAAGTGGCTTGCGTTCTTTACGTAAGATTCGGCTTCTTCGGCATAAAGTTGCAGTTGCTTGGCCATGAATTTCGCTAGAGGTTGCAGTGGTGATCCAATGGAGCTTACGATGGGTCTTAGTTGTACACCTTCCTCTCTCTCGGAATTAGTTGTAACTGTGGTTCTTGACTGAAAATGCAGGCTTTTATTTTGGTTTTAGTGGTCTTTTCCAAATATGTTGTAGGATTCGTTGAGATTGTTTGGTATCCAGGATCATTTAGTAAGGTTTCTATTTTTCTTTCATATTCACCCTTATCCATGACTACGGTTGCGTTGCCTTTGTCTGCTGGTAACACGATTACGCTGGTATTCGCCCGTAGGTCGCGTAAAGCTTGGATTTCTTCGTGGGATAAGTTCTTCTTCGGTGGCTTGGCTGTTCTCAGTATACGTGACACGTCTTGACGTATAATTTCGGCGGTATTTCCTGGGATCCCTGTTATTAATGCTTCGACTCCGCAAATAATGTTTTCTATTGGAATCCGGTTTGGCGCTACTGCATAGTTAAATCCTTTCGATAGCACGCTATGTGTCGCTTCATCCAGCGGTAGATCTGAAAGATTGAAACTACCTTCTTTGGTTCAGCTTGGTGGTTGATGTACTTCCTGGGCTGTTGTTCGGCTTGTAGCTTCTCAAATTTCTTCTTCTGGTTAGAAGTTGTCAAATTAGCGTCAGTTTCTGCTCGAAACTCCGTGAGGTTATCTAGTGTTGACCATACAGCTGGATGAATTGTGTTACTTAAACGTAGGTGTAACTGTAGTAGCTCGATGTTGATGCTATTTAGCGCCCTTCTGGTATCGTGAATTGCTTCTCTTGTCAATGCTAGGCTTGCTCTTCTCAAGATGTTCATCGTATGGTTGTTCTTTTTGTGGAACGTCAGCTTCATGGAATTTAGTATTATATTCTCGTCCCGGCAGCGTTCCAGGAATGCGAGGTTGCACAGCAGCTTGTTTCTTTTGGATCGTAGCTTCTCCAACTTCTTGACGTCTTGTAGAATCTCCTCTCCTAAAACCCTCCCGTAAAGGTTATTAATGTTACATTTTATGTTTCCGCGGATATTATATGATACTTCACTACTTTACCGGGTTTCACTCCGCGTATTCACTATTCGGCTCCTAGAGGAACCAGACAATGGTTGACGACGTTTCGGCAAGATCACACTTGCCATCTTCAGGTCACTTCTAACTTCCTTCTGCTTCGCGTGGTTACACGATGTAGACTGACGTCTTGTTGCACCGGTTGGTCTTTATATACGGTTACGGTGTTGCGCATGGTTGCGGTCGGCTGGTTTTTGGCGCGGCTGCGTGTCATTGGTCTCGCTTGATCCGGTGGCTTTCTCTCACTTTCCTTTTTATCGTTCTGCTGTGCTGGTTTTCGCTTCTTCACGGTGATGCTGGTTATAGCTGGTTTCCAAGCTGATGGTAGTCGCTGTGTATCGTCCCTGGTATTAAGATTGTTCGGACGTTTCTCGATCTCAATGGCTTCTCTTATGGTTCGTCGGGTCTTATGTTGTATATTCGCTAAAACTTTTGTATTTTCTTGCTTATTAATAAAGATAGCGTTAATATCTTTTTGCTAAATCAACACTTTTCATATGTAGACATTATTTTCTTCCAAAAAAGGGTCCTAATTTTAGCAATAAAAATGCAGTAACAAAAGAAAAACGATTTTTAGGGATAAGGGGTTTTACCCGTTTTTAAAATATTTAATTTGGTTCAATAGTTTACGAGTAATACGCTTTCAAAGTCAGAGGAAAAACATGGATAGTAGATACTATTTAATCTTTATAAAAAATAAAATTTCGTGTTTTTAAATAAACATTGTTTTTATTAATTAATTATAAGTATTCTGATTTAATTATAATTTTTTTACAGATTATTTGAAGACGTTCCAAAAGTTTTCTTTCCAATATTATGGTCAGAACAAAGAGTTACCATTCCAGAAAATTTTGCAACGGCAATAAGAATTTTCTTAAGCATACCAAACGTAATACTTCCTACAATTGCTATAATTTTCATTATTACTGGAATTCTTCTACTCGCTTATATGGAGTTCAAATTCAAACGAAAAGGTATCATTACCCTTTCCAAAGCTGAACAACTGAAGTGTCAAGAAAACCTCCTGGAAAATAAGGAGAAAACTGCTAACAAGGACAATGCTAAAAATGAAAAGATATGTTTACGTACGTTAAGGTAGAATAATTTATATTTGTTAATTGTTGAATACATTGTTGAGACTGAATAAAGTTTTTAATGTAGGAATGTTTTATTATCGGTCTAGTATAATTGATGACGAGAATGGCGCTGCATGCTTAGTCAATTCAGATAATGACAAAAGGAAAGCGGTATATAACTCACTTTTGCACGCGTGTAAATACAGTTTTCGATGTGCATGGACATTCATTTTATATATTTATTTAAATAACCTGTGTGCTTAGTTTATTTTGTGAAACCAAGCGTTGCTGGTTCTTTTACATCGTAATGTTTTTATAATACAACTGTTAGGGACCAACACTGCAGAAAAATTGATTTTTTAAGTAAATTACGCGATTTATGTAACAAGTGAGTAATAATTTTAAGTGCGTAATTCTCGGTTTAGTAATTATACATCAACAAATTAAATTTATCACCAACATAAGTCTTTAATTAAAAAAAACATGAATTGTTAATATTTAAAGCAATACGAGTGTACGAATTAAATCGGTCTTATGTGAATTCAGGTTTTGCAAGTTCTTTAAATCCTAAATTTTGTTCGAAAAAAAATTCAAAGATTAGCAAAGTTCGTTCGGTTCGTATAATACATACCTATTGAAAAATCACAAACTTTAATAGTCCCTCAGCAACAAAATTAAACTATTAAATTTTTAATTTAAACAATACAAATTGTAAAAAATATAAAAAATGTTAACAAGTGTTTGGTTTAAACTAGTCGCATTATTGTGTATTTCTTTTGGGGTGACACTAATATTGCTACGTCATTGGGTATTTGACTTGATCGTTTCTTCCGTATTTATACTAACACCAAACTCTTTAATCTACAATATATGGAGAAAACCACCAATTTTTGTAAGTGCAAATTTTTACCTTTTCAACTGGACAAATCCAGAAGAAATTCACAATTTGACAAGCAAACCGAAATTACAACAAGTGGGACCTTACAGTTTTAAAAGGACATCTGAAAAAGTTAATATTACTTGGAATCCAAATAATAATACTCTCACATACGGAGTGCTGCAATCATATTACTTTGATGAAGAGAATTCTAGTGGAAAACTAACAGACTTTGTTACTACTATAAATACAGTTACTTTGGTAAGCAGGATTATCGCTCGTTTATTTTATGATATGACTTATTTAGAGTTATAGGTTGCTGCTCATCAGTTAAGATATGACGACTATTTTACAAAAACGTGGTTTACGTTATCGTTGGATGTTTTAGCCCCCGAGATTCATGTTACTAAACCTGTAAAGGAATTACTGTTTGAGGGCTATCAAGATCCTTACATGGTTATAGCGCAAATGCTGCGTTCTTTAGGAGGTTCAAGTCCTGATGAGGACAAAGTAGGATTTCTTTATAGGGTAAGTTACAGTTTTTCGCATGTTGTATTTTATTAATCTAGAATCATTAGACGGGTGAAGGTTTCTATTAGTCTTGAAGTAAAAATACAAGATGTTTTGCAAGATGATAGTAAGTATAAATATATTGATGCTAAATATATTTATACTTACTAATAACTATCTATATATTTACTATAACTATCTATTTTTCTCAGAGCAAAAGTATAAAATCTCCCCATTAAACTTGTGTAAACATTAAACTGTAAATAAATATTTATAGTAATAATTCAAAACGTAAAGTGGAATTAATTATATCATAATTAAAAAATAATCTCACAGACTATTGCCACAAACAAATGTGTGTGTACAAATTGTAGATTATACCCCGATACGGCTGTTTCAAGTTGATTTGCTCTCATCAGTCGAGGATAATCATCTTCAATTTACACACACCATCCAACCCTAAGTTTAGATTAATACCAAGAAGTATCAATGCTGACAATGCGCGTGGTCTTTCACAGATTTATATTTTATTTTTTTATTTTATATTTAAAGCCCCGGATGGTGTGTGTAAATTGGAGATTTTCCGCGGCTGATGAGAGCAAATACCTTGAAACAGCTGTATCGGGGTATCATCTACAATTTGTACACACACATCCGTTTGTGTGAATAGTCTGTGAGATTATTTTTTAATTATGAACTTACGTAAGTTTAAATTATAAGTTAAAAATCTGCCACTTTTTAAAAGGTGATTTATTAAAATCATTTATTAGTTTTAAATTTACGAACACAAAAGGGTAAAGTAAACAACTAAATTTGAACTAATTGAATCCTTGATATCGGAAGAATTCAAACAAATACCAATCTACTTTACTCATTTTAAAGAATCAGAATTATTTAAGGGGCATATATAAAAAAATGATATTAATGAATAATAATATGTGCTTTAGTAAACTGATATCTTTTAATACGACAAAACAACTTTTTATAACAACATAATATTAACTGAGTTTCAAGTTTATTAATATTATGGAACATTATCGCCTACTGAATAGAAGGCAATAAAATATAGCACTATAAGTATGTATTCAATACTTACTGCAAAGTTTAAAATTAATGGAGACGAAAATTAATATCTGTAAAAATGTTAGTATTATAAAGCAATACTACATAGATTTATATTTTTGATGTTTGTACGATTTAATTACTTTAGATTTCTTTATCTGTTGATTTATTATAAACAAGCAATTGTATAGCATGAATAAATTAGTGCCAAAATAATGCATAGTATTATTTAATTTATATTACTGCAATCATAATAAACTTTAATGATTAATAAGAAGATTGAAGAAATAACTATTGTTATTTAGTACAATAATATTTACATGACATAAAATCGATGAATAATCATCCAATAAGGTTAACAAAGCAAGGTAAGATAAGGTAATCAAATATTACATTTAAAAGCGTTATAATTACTTTGTAACTTAATAAACCGTTTGCATATTTTTAAATTATGTAATTGAATATACAAATTAGATTTTCACTTGTAATTACACGAGTGCTTCGAAATTATCGATTTGTAATACGAACGTTGATTAGCAACCACGAGTGTCATTTTTTGACGTTTTAATTTCCCGACGTGCAACGGAGGGAAATTTGTCAAAAAATGACACGAGTGTTGCGTTTTAATCAACTTGAGTATTACAACAGATAATTTCAGAAGCACGAGCATGTAATTCGGTAAGATTATTTCATGATACAGTTGTTTATTTAAGCATCTACTTATTAACATAAAGATTAGTATTTGACATGAAAGTAAAAAATGGGACACATGTGACACTAGTTTTCAGCGTTGTCACGAAGATAAAAACAGTCGAAAAGGACAATAAAAAATTATCGAATTATCACTTGTAATTACACGAGTGCTTCGAAATTATCGATTTGTAATACGAACGTTGATTAGCAACCACGAGTGTCATTTTTTGACGTTTTAATTTCCCGACGTGCAACGGAGGGAAATTTGTCAAAAAATGACACGAGTGTTGCGTTTTAATCAACTTGAGTATTACAACAGATAATTTCAGAAGCACGAGCATGTAATTCGGTAAGATTATTTCATGATACAGTTGTTTATTTAAGCATCTACTTATTAACATAAAGATTAGTATTTGACATGAAAGTAAAAAATGGGACACATGTGACACTAGTTTTCAGCGTTGTCACGAAGATAAAAACAGTCGAAAAGGACAATAAAAAATTATCGAATTATCACTTGTAATTACACGAGTGCTTCGAAATTATCGATTTGTAATACGAACGTTGATTAGCAACCACGAGTGTCATTTTTTGACGTTTTAATTTCCCGACGTGCAACGGAGGGAAATTTGTCAAAAAATGACACGAGTGTTGCGTTTTAATCAACTTGAGTATTACAACAGATAATTTCAGAAGCACGAGCATGTAATTCGGTAAGATTATTTCATGATACAGTTGTTTATTTAAGCATCTACTTATTAACATAAAGATTAGTATTTGACATGAAAGTAAAAAATGGGACACATGTGACACTAGTTTTCAGCGTTGTCACGAAGATAAAAACAGTCGAAAAGGACAATAAAAAATTATCGAATTATCGCGGTAATCCAAAAAATAAAGCCTTGCGATTGGTCAAAAACGAAGTAGAATGAAATAATCACAAAAATAATTAAATTATCACTAAGTAAAGTTTACACTATTACTATTGGTTGCGCCCATTAATAAAGTATTTTTAAAAAAGATACTCGCGTTTAAATAGGTTTACGAATATGTAGTATCAACTATCTTTTTATTATCATTTTTATTGTGTTTATCATTTTGCGCCAGTCGTTGGTTGGTTTACTTGCGTGCTCGTAAGTTTCGTGCAAATAGACAAAATTTGGAAGACGCCAGCTTCATCCTTCTATTCCTTATTTTTCCTTTCCCTTTTTGGTATTAAGAAGCTGTTTTTCATAGACAAGAATCGTCCCGGTAAGTTTTGTTTTTAAATCTTTAGTTGTACGTGAGAGATGCGCTAAGGTCGCTATCCACGCCGCTACATTGGCGCCCGAGCAGGGACACATTTAAGTCCGTTTCGCAAATTCTAATTTGGGAATTCTGTCTATTATTTGTTTATCTACGTATTAGTAAATTGCAACCGTATCTATAAATCGCATTTAAACACAGTTTAGTTTCGTTGTTAATAAATAGTTATTTATTTCCATTTCGGAAATAGATGTATCTGACTTCTATTGTAATACTATCACTGTTAATATCTATTTTCGTTGTAACACTTTTCACTATTATAGATATCGATCATTTTGGTGTTAAATATATTAAGATAATTTAATTCATGTATAAAAAATCCCATAAGCCGCGATACATTTGTCACTTTGACATCGGATAAAGTTAGCCCTAACTTTGCATCTGGATAAAATGTGTTTAAACTTCCATGGCTAACTTTCTCGAACCTGATTATTGTTTTTAATAATTGTCATTTTCAAGTTAATAAATGTGTTCTTGACTTCTTCATAATTACCTAGTTATTCCTTTTTATTATTCATTAAATTATCTCATCGAATTATGCTCGAGGTTTTTTTCTCCGGGATAAAATTGATTTTTTAAACTCTAATTTGGTTTCTTTTTGGTAAACTGACTCTACAAACCACTAGATAAAAAAACTCGTCCTTCGGACTCGTTTTTTTATCGTAGGTGGTTTGTATCGTCAATTTACCAAGCAACCAAATTATCGTTAAAAAAATCAATTTTATCCGGACAAAAAAAGACCTCTCGTGTAATTACAGTCGATTAATATCGTCATTACACAGTTCTTTTATTATAAATTGTAAATTGAGACAAGATAATTAAAATCTACGTGTTGGTGTTATCAACTCAATTTATTTATCAATTTTTCGCTTTACTATTTATTTGTGTTTCCTTGTAAATCTAATACAATGACCGAAAGCGAAAGTCAATTAGAATTAGATCTACATAGATTACGCCCTAGAAGAGAAGCTCTTTTTAGAAGAGTTCAATTATGTTACGATGCAGGTAGAGCCTTGAAAGTCAATCAACAGAATATTAAAAAACTGGAACAGTTTAGAATTCGTTACTGCGCGATTAGTAAAACCGTTAAAGAGTATCTCGAGCTTGCTGATCAATTTGTTTGTTTAAAGCAAAAGATCAAACCTGAAGAAGCGCCTTCGTTCACGTTTTTAGATGCATTTGAGGATTTAAAAGATAATATTGAATATATGGCGATGGAATTTATTAAACCATCTTTAACTAATGCTAATAATAGTAACCCGAATAATGGCCTAGAGATTCAACGTCGTATTCAAATGCCTAAAATAGAATTAATGAAATTTGATGGCGAGGATTTAACCCTTTGGCCACTTTTTTATGAGAACTTTAAACACTTTGTTCATATCAAAACCAAGTTTTCGCGTGCTGAAAAACTTCAGTATTTATTAAGTAGTTTAACTGGTAAAGCACTAAAAGCTTGTAGTGGTGTTGAGCCCATACCGGATAATTACGTCACTATCTGGAAATTATTGGAAGATACTTATCAGGATCAAAAATTTCTAGCAAATCTTTACCTCGATCGTTTATATCATTTTCGAATCACACCTAATTCCAAACAAAATGCCCTGCAATTATTTTTGGAAAAATTCCATACGAATGTTACCGCCTTAAAACGGTTGGAAATTGCTAACCTAGGTGACTATATGTTAACTTATTTAGCTATGACCAGATTGCCCCCAGAATCGGTTAGCGCATTTGAATTAATTAGAGATAGTAGAGACCTTCCCACATACGATGAATTAATTGAATTCATACGTAAACAAAGCAAAATGGTTTGAAAAAACACGTAATAATTCCGCTGCCAATGCCCGTAGCCATTTTAAACCTAATAAATCTTTTTTCGTCAGTGAATCCAAAGTTAAGGAAGTGTCCACAAACAATATCGGCAGTACCAAAAATAGTATAAAATCTAGTTGTATCATTTGTAATGATAATTTTCATATTGTATCGCAGTGTTCTAAGTTTTTAAAGAAGACTCCTAACCAGAGGTTTAAAATAGTTAAAGACAAAGGTTTATGCATTAATTGTCTAAATCCAAACCATAAACTTTCGTTTATATCGACGTATATCGAAACACCATTCATTATTGCATTTTAATTTGCAGTCAGAACATCAAACTGCGCCACCTAAATCCGAAATATCGCATATTCATAATAATATCTTGAACCAAACAAATCAACCGCATTGTAGTACAAATCAAGTTCTTCATATTTTAAGTTCTAATACTGCTTATGATAGGGACAATCATGCTTATCGTAATACTACTGTTCTGTTAGCTACTGCTATAGTTTCTGTTTACGACGTTTTTAATCAGAAACAACAAATTCGTTTGTTATTAAATACAGGCAGTCAATCTAATTTTTTTATCACGCAACCGCGTGAAACGTCTAGGTTTAGATTTTAATAAAATCTCTTCTTCAGTACAAACCATTCAGATCAGAATATTTATCATCCTGCGTTACTCCAAACAATATTTCTGAGAGCTGCATATGAGCTAATCAGCTGACCATATTGTGTTGGTAAGATTGCATTCAGTTTACCATACCAAGTTAGCCATACCTTATCGAATGCGTGTGCTATATCCAAAAATATTGTAAAGCAAATATTTGTTTCTTACAATAACTTTTCAATGACATGGGTAATTCTATGCATCTAATCTATGATTGCGTTCTTACTTCTAAAGTAAAATTGACGATTTGGTATAAAATGCTTTTCTTCAATTATTGGTTTAAGACGCTTGAGTGCTATCTTCTTAAAAAACTTGAGCAATACCTGGAGCAAGGAAATTGGATGCTAGAAAGTCACTTCACTGGGTGATTTGCCAGGCTTTGATATCAGTATCACCTCTGCTGGTTTCTATAGTCTTGGTACATATCTCAACCATAAAACAGCATTGATCAGATAAATGTTATCTTCATAATAGCTTTTTTGCTACCTAGTTGTTTTAAAACAACAAAAATGATCAAATCGAATCTCGGGGCTTTCCTAGGATTATCGTTTTTTATTTCTGTAGCTTCTCCTATTATGATACTCCAAGCAAGGAAAACACGTGCAAAAGTTTCTGGCACACGTTAAGTAATACAGTGTGAAAAAAAGTATGGACTACCCCTAATAATTTGGTAGTCTTCAGACATTCTGGAAAACACTCGAGTACGTCGAATTTAATTTTTCAGTTTCCCACAATCTGATAGAATTCATTTGTTTTTTTATTGACATCCGTCAAGAATATGACGTCATCGACATTTTTCTTAAATGACAATATAAGACATGTAATACACCATTTGAAAGCTCTTGTTTCACTCAGTATGTTCCTAGATTTTTGTGAGATTCTGTTGTGCCGTTCCAAAATGGCGACTATTGAATTGTGAAAATTATCTTAAATTAATTCCTAGTAAAAGAATAACTCTTTCTTGTTTTATCAGAAAAAAAAGCAAATTATTGAACATGGTTTTATTATCAGTCAAACTAGAACAACGCGTAGTAATTAAATAAAACAAAACAAGAACACAACAAAGAACAATCAAATAATCATAAAAATAATAAAATAAGAATGATGTGTTGAGGATAAAACACATAATAGAAAAAACTTGTTTCAGTAAATGCTGAAAGTGACGACCGTTGACAACTTGACAATGCCCAAGTCTAGAAACAAATTCTTCTCGAACATTTCGTATAATTTCTGGTGAAATCTTTTGTATTTCTGTTCTTATGCGGCACTTTAGATCATCAAGATCTCTTGGTCTATTTAAAAAAACTTTGGATATCAAATAACCCCACAAAAAGAAGTCAAAATGGATCATATCAGGTGATCTGGCTGGCCAGTCAATGGGACCCCGTTGGCCAATCCATTTTCCTGGAAACACTAAATCGCGGTATTCTCGAACTTCTCTTGCATAGTGGGGCGGTGCTCCACCTTGTTACAGCCAAATTACTGAAAAGAATGACTAAAGCTGACAAAAGTTCAAACTGAAAAAAATTCAAATAGGCTTAACCAGTAACATTTTCTTCAAAGAAAAATGGTCCTAACACTCTATTTTCTAAAATGCCGGCCCATACATTAAGTTTCTGAGGTGATTGAAAATGAGCTTCTTGAATTCAATGCGGATTTTCTTTGGACCAATATCGACAATTTTGTCTGTTTACAGTACCGTTGAGATAAAGAGGTGCTTCATCTGAGAATAAAATATTTGCGGCAAAGTTTTCATCTTGATTACAAATTAGTTGCATGATTTCGCAGAATTGCAGTCTTAGGTCGAAATCATCCTCATTTAATTCTTGTACCAGGCAGACTTTGTACGGATGGTATTTTTCTTTGTGCCAAATTGTTTGCACAGACGTGTGACTTATTCCCATAGCAAGTTATTGCCGACTGGCACTATGCGGATTTTCTTTAACAGCCAATAGGACGTCAAGCTGAACATTTTGATCATCTACCTTCGGCCTTCCATTTTTAGGTAAATTTTTAACATGGCCATGTTCTTCATATTTTCTTAAAATCTTGCAAACGGTGGATTGCGCAATCGGTGTTCGGTCTGGATGAATTTGATTGAAAAGTTCACGTACCTCGTTAGTAAATCTGCGACGATCTCCGTAACCAACCATTATAAGAATTTCAATACGGTCTTTTTCACTGAGCGACATTTTTTATTTATTAAAAAAGGAATTTTTGAATACAACGCAATGACATAAATCTTACTAATGTTCAACCTTACCACTTGTCAATACTGACGTTAATTTTTGTTTGTGTTTGGTTTGTCTAAGCTTACTATGACCAAACTCCTATTACAATGACATTGATATATCGAATTTCTCCACCAGAGATTTAAAAACAATCTCAAGCCAAGAAACTTAATGTAAGAGCAGGCATTGAATGATAAAGTCTTAGGACGGTCTTAGTGTGATTGATAGTTTGCTTTTCTTCTGATAAAACAAGAGAGAGTTATTCTTTTACTGGGAATGAATTTAAGATAATTTTCACAATTCAACGGTCGCTATTTTGAAACGGCACGACAGAATCGCACATACTAGGAACATACTGGGTGAAACAAGAGCTTTCAAATAATGTATCACATGCCATATATTGTCATTTAAGAAAAATGTCGATGACGTCAGATTTCTGACAGATGTCAATAAAAAACAAATGAATTCTATCAGAATGTGGGAAACTGAAAAACTAAATTAACGTGTTCGAGCGTTTTCCATAAAACCTGAAGACTACCAAATTATCAGGGGTAGTCCATACTCTTTTTTACACTGTATGTATTTACTTCCATAAGTAGCACAGTTATTCCTTAAATACACAACCACTGCATATGTATGTAGCAGTCTTCTAGCGAAATTGGTCTTTTCATAAACTGTTTACACATATGAAACGCTAACACATAATGTAATTTTTACTAAGTTATTTATGGTACAAATGAGAATTAAGATGTTACCCACGAACGAAAAATTTACTTTATCCAACACCTCTATATAAATACCATGTTTACTTAGGCCATTTTAAATAAGGAAAGTAATTGTTTACTCTTATGTTACATTATAACCTACGTTGTCCCTAGCAACGTGGGTTATTTTTAAAAAAACTCACTCCTTCAAAGATAACAACCAATCATCGGCTTACGTTACTTAATATTATTAAAATCTAGTCATCGTGCTAGTATATTAAATTTATTAGCGTCAAAACTACAGACTAATTATACATTGCAAATTCGATGTTTAAACTTAAATAAAGAGGAGTTGGATAAAATTTTTTATGGCACGCGTATGTTAAGGATATTATCCAATCAGAAAAATTAACCCTTAATCTTTATAAGTTGATAATATCCTTAACTCACGCGTGTCATACAAAGTTTTATGTAACACCTCTTTATTTAAGTTTAAATATCGAATTTAGAAGGTATAGTTAGTTTGTAGTTTTGTACTTCTAAGTTGGCATAAAGACAAAAACCAAATAACATCTTTTAAAGGCGTTAACATAAACTTCTAGAAATTATTCTAGGATAGTTTTTATTTTCTTATTTCAGTAAAGGCATAAAGAGGTTTCGTGTTCAGAGATTAAAAAGTATACCAATAACCTGTTTTGCGTTAATTCTTCACTGCATAATGGAAAATATTTTTAAACTATGCTATTTTTTAACTGCAACGCCATTTCTGCATTTTTTCATATCGCTCGATTTATCCTATATCTAGAATATGCCGTAAATACGTAAAATAATCACAAAGCAAACAAAGAATAAACTGATGTTAACTATGGCAACGTTGCGATGGTTCAGGATAATGCATTCAAATATATAAAGTTGTATATTTTGGCTATGGTTAGTACCAAGAGTATAACTGGTTCAGCATGGTGCTGTTTATGTGTGGATATACACATTTTTAGAAATTTCTGAATTTATAGGAATATCAAAGTATACTTTTCAGAATCGGTCTTCCCATCTTATATATACACCCAAATATACAGTTCCTTTTTTTCTATCTACCCTGTAAATAGGTGGTTCAGGATAGTATGGATTGTCTACTGGTTCATGATTGATAGAATGATCTATATACATACACATACACATACACATACACATACACATACACATACACATACACATACACATACACATACACATACACATACACATACACATACACATACACATACACATACACATACACATACACATACACATACACATACACATACACATACACATACACATACACATACACATACACATACACATACACATACACATACACATACACATACACATACACATACACATACACATACACATACACATACACATACACATACACATACACACGTAAACACGTAAACACGTAAACACGTAAACACGTAAACACGTAAACACGTAAACACGTAAACACGTAAACACGTAAACACGTAAACACGTAAACACGTAAACACGTAAACACGTAAACACGTAAACACGTAAACACGTAAACACGAAAACACGAAACGCGTAAACGCGTAAACGCGTAAACGCGTAAACGCGTAAACGCGTAAACGCGTAAACGCATAAACGCATAAACGCATAAACGCATAAACGCATAAACGCATAAACGCATAAACGCATAAACGCATAAACGCATAAACGCATAAACGCATAAACGCATAAACGCATAAACGCATAAACGCATAAACGCATAAACGCATAAACGCATAAACGCATAAACGCATAAACGCATAAACGCATAAACGCATAAACGCATAAACGCATAAACGCATAAACGCATAAACGCATAAACGCATAAACGCATAAACGCATAAACGCATAAACGCATAAACGCATAAACGCATAAACGCATAAACGCATAAACGCATAAACGCATAAACGCATAAACTCATAAACACATAAACACATAAACACATAAACACATAAACACATAAACACATAAACACATACACACATACACACATACACACATACACACATACACACATACACACATACACACATACACACATACACACATACACACATACACACATACACACATACACACATACACACATACACACATACACACATACACACATACACACATACACACATACACACATACACACATACACACATACACACATACACACATACACACATACACACATACACACATACACACATACACACATACACACATACACACATACACACATACACACATACACACATACACACATACACACATACACACATACACACATACACACATACACACATACACACATACAAACATACACATACACATACACATACACATACACATACACATACACATACACATACACATACACATACACATACACATATACATATACATATACATATACATATACATATACATATAAGTCGATTTCTCAATTCTTTTTTAATATATAAAAGAAATAGTTTAAATTGTCTCAATAGTTAAGTCTTGTTATATTTTTCTTATAATTTTAATAAAAATTGTCCGAAATGATCTTTTTATTTTATTTTAACTTATTTTACGTTATTGGCCAGTATAAATTTAAATCCACTTACAATTCTCGGTCGCACACTAGGCACTTCTTCAGATTTGAAAATTAATATTAATGTTAAATGGTAACCACAAACCAAACTCTTGACTGTTGGTAAGATTTTTAAAATGCAAGTCTGCAAATTCTTCAAATATATTTCAAAATAATAAGTTCCATAAGTGTTGAAATTATCCAAATCAATTCCATGATTTATAATTTTCTTGACATAATGACAAACAGGTAAGCCATATCCATTTATATGCATGAATTTCAATTATTCAAAATTTGTAACCTCACTTTATCTTTCCAATTTATTATCATGCTTGTTTTTTTTAGGTTATAAAATATAAGAACAACACGTCCTCCTTCCAATACGTTTTAGAGATTACTAATTGTTTTTCATAATACAAATTGCATTAAAACATATAGAAAAACAATAAAATAACATAATCAAGTATTCCTTGGACCAAAATCTGACATTAAAATTATTTTTAAATAAAGTATTATTTTCATTAAATTTTAGATTTGAACACATAAAAAGAATCCCCAACACTACCTTAAACTAATAAAATAACATTTCTATTTCTAAAACCCAACAATAACACAATTTTGAGTCGAACAAACAACTATTCACGCTTGAGAAAAATTGTAATAAATTCCATTTAAATCTGTCCAACCACCAATTTAACCCATTAATCTTTACATAATCTGATTATCTAACATTTCCCAATCATTTGACATCAATAACAAACACTTACAATACAAAATTAACTAAAAAAAATATATTCTCGGCACAGGTGTATGGACATATTTAAATTGAATTGGCTGATAAAACAACCATAGAACTACAAAAACTTTATGCAACTTCCACAGCCAAGATGTTATCCAACGAAATTCCACAATAACATCATGAACCTAAATTAATTAAATTAGAACGGTGGCTTGACAAGCCAATACCATGTATCGTAGAAGAAAAAAAATAATCACCCTATTGAGCAAGGTAAGTCTCTTTTATAGATGCTAACTAACTCATAATAGCCCGTTTTATTTTATTCTAGGTGCAATTTACCAAGTTTGAGCTATTGACGGTTCCTTAAGGAAAACACTTCAACGTACCAACCGTTGTATTATAATCTACAATTATCAAATCATACACCACCTACATAGTATCCTTTTGTTAAAATATAAAACTTCTTATGCATGTTAACATAATGTGAATAAATTATTCTTCTAAAGAAACCCATTTTGAAAATTATTTACAAAAATTGAGGTTATGTAATGAATAGATCGGATCGTTAAATAATCTTGCATGAAATGTAACTTTAACAAGAAATTATTACAAAAAGAATGTATTTAACTTAATTCCTGCATATACGAGGATGAATTGATAAATCTCCGGCCTAACCCATATGGGATACAAATTTTTGCAATGTTTTTACGGCATTTTATTTTTTCATAATTTATCAGTATGGCTGTGAAATAACAAAAATTTCTGTCAAACAATAATTGTTTGACAAGTTGTCAAAGTCGATAAAGTTTTGTGTGGTGTTCAAATGGAAAAAGCTGAAATTCGTGCGGTTATTAAATATTTTCACATTAAGGGTTTATCCCCAAAAGAAATCAAAGCTGAACTAGACGGGACATTAGGCGAATCTTCTCCTTCCTATAGCACAGTTAAAACCTGGGTTGCGGACTTTAAACGGGGTCGCAAAAGCACAGATGACGCACCGCGTTCAGGAAGACCGAAAACTGCCACCACAACGGAAATTGTCGAAAAAGTCCATAGAGTTGTGTTGAATGATCGGCGATTGAAGTTGGCTGAAATAGCAGATACCCTGGGCATTTCAACGGAACGAACATATCATATCTTAACCGAAATTTTGGGAATGAGAAAGTTATCGGCACGTTGGGTGCCGCGGCTGCTCACAGTGGAACAAAAGCTGACTCGCAAAACAGTTTCAAGTGAGTGTTTAGACTTGTTTAATCGAAATTCAGTGGACTTTCTGCGACGGTTTGTAACAATGGATGAGACGTGGATTCATCACTACACACCCGAAACAAAGCAGCAATCAAAACAGTGGACTGCCAAAGGAGAACCTGCTCCGAAGAAAGCCAAAACAGTTCCGTCAGCCGGAAAAGTTTTGGCTTCAGTCTTTTGGGACGCCAAGGGAGTATTTTTCGTTGATTATCTTCAAAAAGGTAAAACAATCAACGGAGTATACTATGCTACCTTACTGGATGAATTAAAAAAAAATATTGAAGAAAAACGACCTGGATTAGCAAAGAAAAAAATTCTGTTTCACCAGGACAATGCACCTTGTCACAAGTCGGCAATTGCCATGGCAAAAATCAATGAATTGCAATTTGAATTGTTACCCCATGCCCCTTATTCACCAGACTTAGCCCCATCGGATTTTTATTTATTTCCAAACCTAAAAAAATTTCACGCTGGAAAGAAATACGAGTCCGATGAAGAAGTGATTGCTGCCACAAACGCCTATTTTGACGAGTTAGAAGAAAAGGCTTATAGGGACGGTATAAGAGCACTTGAACAAAGGTGGACCAAGTGCATTGAACTCGATGGGACTACGTAGAAAAATAAAATTTTTGTTAACCTGATATTCTTTTGTTTTATTGCCTAGGCCGGAGACTTTTCAATTTATCCTCGTAGCTAGCTTCAACCATACTTCTGATACTATTAAATAAACCTTTTAACAAAGATTCAATAAGAACGCCTGAAAGATAGGCAACCCAAATTACCTATTTAACATTTCTACCTTCAAATATCACAGCATTTTCCCTCTCTATAAATTAAATTGCAAATATATTCCCAAATATTTCAATTGAATTTATACAACTCTAATAATAATATAAACCATTTAATACAAAATTAAACTTAGTTAATTTTATCTATAGGTATTATTACTTGCTTTTGTTAATGAAATTGTTTTTATGTAAATATAACAACATATAAAAGATCTTTTTAATTGTTTCTTGTTAGTGAACAGTTCAATCTTTCTAAATTATAAGCTTATTCCTTATCTATCATTCAAATCTTTATAATCTTCTTTTCTGGCAGTTCTATCATGTATTCATTTGCTTATAAAAATATTAATTAATCCCCTATATATATATATATATATATATATATATATATATATATATATATATATATATATATATATATATATATATATATATATATATATATATATATATATATATATATATATATATATTTTTTTAGTTGAAATTAATTTTTGTTAAGTTGAATAATGATTTTCCATTAAATAATATTTAGAAAGCAAATTCATATAGAAAAATTTATCATCGACTCTGCTGGGACTCGAACCCAGGACCCTCCACTGTCTAGGTGGTATCTCTACCAACTGAGCTACAGAGTACCACTACCAGCATAGCGAGAAATTTTCTATATGAATTTGATGTTTAAGCCCATATGGAAAATTTCTCGCTATGCTGGTAGTCATACTCTGTAGCTCAGTTGGTAGAGATACCACCTAGACAGTGGAGGGTCCTGGGTTCGAGTCCCAGCAGAGTCGATGATAAATTTTTCTATATGAATTTGCTTTCTAAATATTATATATATATATATATATATATATATATATATATATATATATATATATATAAATTTTAGTTGAAATTAATTTTTATTAAGTTGAATAATGATTTTTACATTAAATAATATTTAGAATGCAAATTCATATAGAAAAATTTATCATCGACTCTGCTGGGACTCGAACCCAGGACCCTCCACTGTCTAGGTGGTATCTCTACCAACTGAGCTACAGAGCACGACTACCAGCATAGCGAGAAATTTTCCTTATGAATTAGATATTTAAGCAGA
This sequence comes from Agrypnus murinus, assembly GCA_929113105.1. NCBI lineage: Eukaryota > Metazoa > Arthropoda > Insecta > Coleoptera > Elateridae > Agrypnus > Agrypnus murinus. The sequence goes on along the minus strand of OV816025.1, from coordinate 228,701,041 downwards.
CATACAAAGTAACTAGATATTTTTTTGAATATTATTAATGAAGATCAGCAAGTCTTATATATATATACATATATATATATATATATATATATATATATATATATATATATATATATATATATATATATATATATATATATATATATATATATATATATAAATTTTCTTATTCTTTAACCTTATATATAGATATAAAATATATTTGATTATTGGGTATAGGTTATTTTAAATTAATTAACACAGTTTTATATGGTTATGTCGACGTTTCGCTCACACATTGGGAGCATTTTCAAGATTCTTTTATTGTTTATTGCCTACAAAAAAAAATTTTTTATAACATTTTTTCCTTTTTTTTATATGATTAAATCAGTATGAAATTTTTTTACACATTTTAATTATTTTTTATTTTGAAACAGTTACGTACCTTGAAACAGTATGTTTGAATTTACATTTTGGTTTTTCCATTATTGTTTTTTATTACAGTGGTTGGTATGCTGATTACACAGATTTAGATTATTACTTTCTTTTTTGTTTATAATGTATAGAACTAGGAATATGTGTGTAGTTTGAACAAATTCTTTTTGGGAACTGACGACTAATTAACAAAGAAACATCCCTTCTTTTAAACTAATATACAGAATTGGATCGGCATTGTATCAGGTTTCACACGAGTAAACCAAACAATCTTTTGCTATTTTTCAAGGCATGTGTCACATAAATTTGGGTATTTATTACTTTTCATTTCGACTGAGAGTTTTAAGATGTGTTTTTGGTTATTATTGAAAGCTTGAAATTATTACGTGCGGACTTTATTGTGTGCAACGGTTAGAATTTATAATAATATTAAGAATTTTTAGTGTACACTAACTTCTCTATTTACACCATTAAAAACAAAGATACCAAAAAAGAAAACATCTAACGTTATTTATTCCATACCCTGCATAAATTGCCCAAAAAAGTATATAGGAATGACAACCCAATATTTAGATAGTCGATTAAATGGTCATAAATACACCAAAAACGCTTCAACTGCTTTACATAAACACGAAAAAACCGAAAAACACGAGTTCAATTTCAAAGATACCAAAATTTTAAATAAAGATAGCAACTACCATAAATTAACAATAAAAGAAATGTTTCATATAAAACAAGATAACGAAGCCGTAAATGACAGGCAAGATACAAAAAATCTAAGCCAAATATATCATAATCTCATTAAGTAAATAATCGTAATACACATTCCAATAACCCATTCATCTACGTATAAAAAAAAAAATTCTTAATATTATTATAAATTCTAACCGTTGCACACAATAAAGTCCACACGTAATAATTTCAAGCTTTCAATAATAACCAAAAACACATCTTAAAACTCTCAGTCGAAATGAAAAGTAATAAATACCCAAATTTATGCGACACATGCCTTGAAAAATAGCAAAAGATTGTTTGGTTTACTCGTGTGAAACCTGATACAATGCCGATCCAATTCTGTATATTAGTTTAAAAGAAGGGATGTTTCTTTGTTAATTAGTCGTCAGTTCCCAAAAAGAATTTGTTCAAACTACACACATATTCCTAGTTCTATACATTATAAACAAAAAAGAAAGTAATAATCTAAATCTGTGTAATCAGCATACCAACCACTGTAATAAAAAACAATAATGGAAAAACCAAAATGTAAATTCAAACATACTGTTTCAAGGTACGTAACTGTTTCAAAATAAAAAATAATTAAAATGTGTAAAAAAATTTCATACTGATTTAATCATATAAAAAAAAGGAAAAAATGTTATAAAAAATTTTTTTTTGTAGGCAATAAACAATAAAAGAATCTTGAAAATGCTCCCAATGTGTGAGCGAAACGTCGACATAACCATATAAAACTGTGTTAATTAATTTAAAATAACCTATACCCAAGAATCAAATATATTTTATATCTATATATATATATATATATATATATATATATATATATATATATATATATATATATATATATATATATATATATATATATATATATATATATATATATATATATATATATATATATATATTTACGGCTAGTGTATAAAGTGAGGTCCGTATGAACAAAGTTCACGTTTCAAGTGAGGTCCGCAAACAAAGTGAGGACAAGTATACGGACCTCACTTTGAAATTCGATAATATTTCGTCTAGAGCTTTTCGAAGCTATAAGTTGGCGATACTGAAAAAATGGGCTGGACCTCAGATGTTGCCAAAATGGCTAGAATTATACAGATTAGTTCAAGGAGTTGACGCCTGGAGTCGCTGCGCCAGATGTATATTTTTCAGACGTATAATTTCTTGTGTGAAGCTTGTATGAATGATGCGCAAAGTGAGATCCGAACAAGTGGCAACGGTGAAAATGAAAGTTATACACTATTGATTTTAATTCTATTACAGAAGAGAACGGAAATACCCTAAATAGCCGATTTTATTTCTTACGAGCGGAAATCGGTTTAGAAAAGTTGTATTATTGTGCTGTTACAAAATTTAAAACGATAGGGAAATTTTTAGATTTAATTTCATAACGTCTGATTATTTGTAATTAGGCAATAAAACTAAAATACATTGTAAAAGAGATTAATAAATCTTCGAGGACTTGCAGCCTTTTTATTTTTTTGTATTAATTAAGAATAAAATATTGTTTTTCGAATGACATTTCGCCTAATCAAGATTAGGCTTTTTCTAGTCTTTAATAGTATATTAAGGGCTTAATTGAGTGTCTTAGAGCCCGTGCAGTCACCTGAAGCGAAAACCGAAGGCGCTAACACGATAAAGGGCTCTAAAACACTAATTAAGCCCGAAATGCGTACGTTAAATGTGCGGTCAAAGTTTAATTTAAAATAAAAATAATTTTAAAAGTCCTAAACTTCAAGTAGGTAGGTGCTATGGTCTATAAATATTCTTATTACTATGGAGACGTCGTAAACAAAAGTAGTAAAAGGGGGTGCTCCAATTTAGCGATTTACGCTCTAGAAACAATCCGCAAAATAGGACATAATCATGTCATAATTGCCCGAGCGGACATAATGTGTATTATATATCCAGGGACTAAAATGCATTTTTTTAAATTATTAATTAACACTTAGAAAACACTTTAGTCCAGTAGTATATACGCTATTTTTTGCACGTCCTAAAGGACTTAATCGCAAAAATTCAAAATTTCGAAAATTTCATTACATGTCATTCGGACAATTGCCAAAATCACATAGTTTCCGGATAATAAATCCTACCATGTACCGCGATTACTTTTTTTTTGTTGTTTACTTGTTGTTGTTGTCAAGGAAACATTTTACTCCCTCAGGGAGTAAAAGTGCTACTTTACTCCCTCTTTTGGGAGACTAAAGTAGAGCCTTATATATCGTACGTGCAAAAAATAATAAAAGAGCATTCTTAAAACTATAATTCATCAAATAAAGACGAATAAACGCAACACAAAGATGAAAATTCAATTTAAGGAAGAAAAAAAGTTATATGAAATGACACAAATCTTTTTGACGTTTTTCGAGAAGTAAATTTTTCAATTTTGTTTTATAAAGAAGAAAACAAACATTAAAAAAATGTCAAAAATTTTAGATTCTATGCAAATCTTTAAATGGAAATAGCAATTGTCATGAACAAATATACAAATGAAATTTTGTTTTTGTTTGTTTTTGGGCGAGGAATCAGGATGGCGGAGCATCCTTCGTACCTTATGGCACCGATTGCTATGATAATTTGGCCGACCCTACTAGAATTTAGCCGAATATGGGGAAATTCCACCCCAAGTAGGGATTTTTAACGTGCCAAACATCGCATTGACACGGGACCTACAGTTTTACTTCCTATCCGAGAAGAAGGCATGTTTTTAATTTTTCTCCGCTATTAAAAATTACCAGCTCAGCCGGGGATCGAACCTGCGATCCTTGTATTACGAAGCAAACATGCAAACCACTAATCCACCGAGGCTGGCAAGTTTGTTTATATTATTGCTTTTAGAAAGAAAAGTTAGACGCAACATACTCTGCAGACTATTTTTCTGCATTTAATACACCCAATAATTAAATAAGTCATTTATTAAATTCATTGAAAAAAATTTTCATTACAGATTTAATCTTTAAATTGAAATAGTAATCATTATAATAATAATAATAATAATTACTACAACCCATAACCTAAATCAAGGCCCCACAAGCTATAAGCTTGTGCGGGAGGGAGGGGGCGATTATTATTATGTAGGCCCAATGTGCGGCTGCAGCCGACTTATAGATGGAACAGCGCAAATCCCACATTTGTTACAGCTAAGGAAAACTGCAGAAAACCTTAACCAGATCTGCCAGCGCCGGGAGTCGAACCCGGGCCGCTTGGGTGAAAGTCCGGCACGCCAGGCATTACACTACCAAGGCTGTATTATGAACAAATAAATAACGGTAGGTAACCCAAAATAGTATATTATGCAACAAATGAATGATGATGTTCGAGTTGCATACACTATTTTTTTCTTGGACCGTTGCTGATTTGTTACTTCCAAGTGGAATTCTGTTATAAGTTGTAACCTCAAACTGGTCACCGGGTGACGATCAGATGAGGGCTTTCCTACACAACTACTAAATGTTCTCAACTTTCATTGTATTATAAAAGCTCGCAATGAATTTAATTCTTACTTCTCAAGGCAGGCTTATAAAAATTGATAACTATAAGTACCAAATATTACAATCAAAATGTCTCTTTGTAAATTAATATTTAATAAAACTAACAATAAGAATAATTTATTAGAACAGATTTAGAATATCAATTATATTTATTATTCACTATGTGATGATGGATGATGAGGTCGTTCCCAACTTTATAGTAGAGTCAATTTTTGCATTAAGTTCTTATTTTTTACTATCTAAAGATAGAGACTTGAAATCTTTTGTAATGCCTTCAGTACTGGACCAATATAAAATGTTATGTTTAAAATGGGGGCACGCCCCCTCGGGGGGTTGAAACCCCCATTTTGTACCCCTTATTTAATAACGCAACCAAATTGAGTGAAATTTATGTTGGGAGGGTTCTTGGAGTCGCTGATTATGAATCCAATGAGAAAATTGACAAATTCAAAGTGGCGGACACCAAAATGGCGGTCCTAAAATAACGGCATTTGAGATTAAGAATGCGATTTACGCCGTTTCTATTGATTTTAGAGAAAAGCTTAAAGAGTCAAAAAGTGTTTAAAATGTGATTTTGCAAAGGAATACACCATTTTGGTTACCTTATTATGTAACCCTTTCGCTCTGCCCTAGTAGTAGAGTAAATTTTTGCATTAAGTTCTTATTTTTTACTATCTAAAGATAGCGACTTGAAATCTTTTGTAATGCCTTCAGTACTGGACCAATATAAAATGTAATCTGTTTAAAATGAGGACACGCCCCCTCGGGGGGCTGAAACCCCCATTTTACACTACCAATTTAATAACTCGGGAAGTTTTCCATCAACTTGAGCGAAATTCATGTTGGGTGGTTTTTGGGGTTGCTGATTATGAATTCAATGAGAAAATTAAGAAATACAAAATTTTATATATATTTATACATATATACTTGTAAATATAGTTTATTTAGTAGGTACTTTTTTATTATTTTATTATTATGTGGTGAACAATTTATAAATATGACTGATGACATAATGCAACATTATCATTCAAAAAATTAAAAAGTATTTTATATTGGTACAATACGAGGGTTGCGCTGAAAATTGTTATTTATAAAAAGAACGTTGCATTTTTTAACAAAAAATCTTTATTGTTTTTCAAAATAATCTCCATTCAGACTAATACACTTGTGCATTCTTTGAAACCACTTTTTAAACATTCGGAAAATTCATTTTCTGAAAGGTCCTCAAAAATTCTTTGAAATTCTGTAACTGCTGCATCTGCGTTGGGAAATCTTTTACTTCGCATCATTTTTTTAACAGTTGGAAACAAAAAAAGTCGCACGGCGCCAGATCTGGGCTATACGGAGGATGAGTTACCAATTGAACTTCCGTATCTTTCAAAAAATCCAATGTTCTGGCAGCAGTGTGGGAGGATGCGTTGTCATGATGGACTAAGATGTTACGCAAACCGGTCCTTTGGCGACCTGCCTGTAATTTTGCAAACATCTGTGGTAAAGCCACTTCGCAGTACCATTCAGAATTAACAGTTCTGCGATCTTCAAGTGGAATAACAGCAACAGGACCACATCGGCGGAAAAAACAGCAATCATTTTCTTATTGAAGCTTCTGCCACGAATTACTTTTGTGGGCAAGTCTTCATCTTCGAATACCCAAACACTAGACTGCTGTTTAGTTTCAGGGTCGTAACTGTATACCCAAGATTCGTCACTAGTTACAATGTATGCCACTTGCCTGGAAGCTCCTCCGTCAAATTTTTGCAACATAAATTTACACCAGTCTATTCGAGCCTGTTTTTGACTTTCTGAAAGCAAATGCGGTATCCAACGGCTTGCTAGCTTTCTTACACCAAGATGTTTATGCCAAATGGTATTCACCGCCGAGGATCCAATCTTCACTTCCTCCTGAATCTCCCTATAAGTAATATTTCGATTGGAATGAATCAAGCTTGCCACACGATCAACATTTTCTGAACAGGCAGCTTCTGCAGGTCTTGCTTCGTCTTCTAGAAGTTCTCGCCCTCGTAGAAATTCTCGGAACCAATGACTAACAGCGGATAATGGAGGGGCAGCATCGCCAAAAGCTGCTATCAAATTTTCATGGCTTTGCTGGTATCCTAACTGTCTTTTATAGTCGTAGAAAATCATAGCTCTAAGGGCAGTTCGCGGAATGCTCATCTTAACTGAATTAAAAATGCACAACTACTTATCTTACAAAATTAACTACCCTTCACAAGGAAATCGGAACGTTTGACAATTGTGGGTAACAAATGTCAACTAATGCGACATTCAATTGTTGCAATTGTTTCTAGCCAATTGAGCTTCCATGGCCTGTTACTAACTATTAACAGAGCATCCCTTATATCAATACTTTGCTGGAACTTTTCGATCCTAAATTTATGATATTTGTAACGGTAGAAATTCCTTGATAGAAGCTCTTTCAGATCAGCAAGTGTATGTATATGTTGTATTATTAGCAACTACATGTTTCACTTGTGCCTATACCAATTCTATTGTAGTTAAATAAAATATCCTCGGTTGAAATGACCTTACCATAAAGCCAATCGATACTGCCACTTTTTCAAACTTTGTGTTGGCGATTTCTCAGATAATAGATTAAGGTACGAGTTGCATACAAAGCTTTATGTTGGACTGCTATAATTAGTCTAATCAATTTAGAAAAAATAGCGGAAAGTTGAGGTAAGTCCATGGATTTTTGCATACGGCTTCCTTGTGGGTTATTAAACCTTAAAGGTCAACACCTGTAGGTGGTGAGGTCGAAGAAATAATGAGCATAAACCACGCCCTTTACCGGTTTTGTCGTTTTTCTCGGAAACTATTAGGGTTATCGAGATAAAGGAGGTTAGGTAAGATAAAGCTTATTTAAATCCCTACCAAAAGTGTTCGAATTTTTTTTCGTACTTCGCCTTCTTTCTGTGTTATCGAAGAAAGGAGATATGTCATACACGGATCAGCAATTTGCACCAGTAAATTTGCTCAAGGAACTTTCTGGCGTAACTTTTTATGGTCCCCTATTGCCATGAAGTAGCTAAGAAAAATTCGTTGAGAACGCCATCGTGGTACAGTCATCCTTTATCTTAGCATCTCTTCGGCAAAATCCATCAGGCGATATTATCGATATTCTTGATAGCAGTCGGCTGAAAAATTCATATTGGCAAGTTAATTTTAGAAGAGTACCTGCACTACTGAATTTTTGAATCCAACCCAATACGTACAAGGTGTTTCGCCTTTTTTGAAATCATAATTTCCTTTATTTATAAGTTCTTGGTACTAAATCATTACGCCTTAAGGAGACTTAACGGTACCTTTCAAGCAGTCTTTATGGAATGCTTCGTGTTTAGCTCTGATCAATCTTTTGCGAGAGTAACTGACGGATACACCACACTTTAACTAGTTGATGAATATGACCTTAGTCCAGCATTTCTGTCCAGGACAACTTAGTTTTAGCCCATGCTACTCGTCGTTTTGCAGATACTTGTCAGCATTAACTATGCTGTTTATGAACTAAAATCTTCTTAATCCTCTAGCTAACATACAGCCTCAAATCATTATGTCTTGAGGAAACTTAACATTAAGCAGTTCTAGTTTTACTCTCGCAAAAGAGTAATCAGAGCTAAACACGAAGCATTCCATAAATACTGCTTGAAACCTAATGTTAAGTTTCCTCAAGGCGTAATGATTTAGAGCTCTATGTCAGCTGGAGGATTAGTAAGATTTGAGTTCATAGACGGCACAGTGAATGCTGAAAAGTCATTCACAATAATTATTGGTTGGTTAAATTTAAATCGCAGATTCACATACAGTTCTAATGAACTGTATGTGCATTTAAAAAGCATTTAAAAAATAACTAGAGTTAAATATTAAAAATACCAAGAGCGATATTAATCCTCCTTCTTATATCTTTTTATACTTAAATATGGATTTTATATGCATTGTTTTTGGCCTAATAAATACCCTAAGTATAGAATAACCACTTTTCTTTGCTACAAGCCAAGATCGGTTTAGGTAGGAAGATAAATACATATATTCTTTTTAACACGTACCGTAAGGAAATTACAGATAAATTTTTAAATTTAATTAAAAAACGAGATGGAACAAACTCAGCATTTTAAATTAGGCGACAATATTTACTGATTTTACTAGCATTTTCAGAATAATTAACATATTATACAGATTTACCTCTATAATTATTAGTGAAACTAATCTAACTGTTAATAATAATTAATTATTAGGAGTAATACATTTAGATTTTAAAGTAAAGTATGTGGTACTTAGCCATCAATTCACTAATCTGCCCCAGTAATAGCAGGCTGTTAATATTACTAGCACAATTACCATTAAAATGATGAGAAACACAAGAATCTTGATAGTTAAATCTAATTTTTCGTCTAAATTTAATTGATCTAAGCGGTCAAGCATTCGTTTAAACATTCTAGAAGGCAATGGAACAGCCAACAGGAAATAGTTAAGTTAGGGAGCCAGTAAATAGTCCAAATAGTCTGGAGAAATAGTCTTACGAAGAAAACAGAACAGACATTTTTTATAGAAAAATTAATTATCTATCTATTTTATTTAAACAATTTTTTTGTTAAATTAATATTTTAAGAGTTATTACACTGTAATGTTTTCCTGTTTCAGTGAGATGTTAGCCGTTTGCGAATTATTTAGCAAAACTAAAAAGTAAAAACTTTGCTGTGTAATAACTCTTAAAACATTAATTTGCAAGCAATTAAAAAATTGTTTTAATAAAAAAGATAGATAATTTATTTTTCTACAAAAAAGTCTGTTATATTCTTTTTCGTAGAACCAACCGTTCTCGAGATATTTTCAAAAACGGGTTTATTAAAATGGCTACTGAAGCATACCCGTCTCCGCCACACCAAATTAGTTTTATACTGACGACCGACCAACTAACAAATTCCAATAATAGAATAGCATGCATTTTTGCTGATGATATTGAAAGCAAAAGATGGCTACAGCGCCGGTCCTCACGTTATACTTAAAACCTGTGTATAATTTGATATTGGGGCTCACTTTGCCGATTAAATCGTATCTAACAATATGGTCCTCACGTCGTCAGTAGTATAGTGTAGCCTCACTTGGTATTATTATACACAGCAAATAAAACTTTTTTAAATTCAAAGAAATCTGTGTATATTTGCGAGATACATAACTAGAACAAGAAAACAAGTGATGACAAAAAAAATTTGCAAAGCTGTGACCATTTATAAGGTTGGTCCTCATTAACTACGGTTCATGATATGTCCTCACTTTGATAAGTGGCCGTAAATATATATATATATATATATATATATATATATATATATATATATATATATATATATATATATATATATATATATATATATATATATATATATATATATATATATATATATATATATATATATATATATATATATATATATATATATATATATATATATATATATATATATATATATATATATATATATATATATATATATATATATATATATATATATATATATATATATATATATATATATATATATATATATATATATATATATATATATATATATATATATATATATATATATATATATATATATATATATATATATATATATATATATATATATATATATATATATATATATATATATATATATATATATATATATATATATATATATATATATATATATATATATATATATATATATATATATGCTTTTAGTACTTATACACCTCCGAACGCTATATACAGCGTACGAGTCGGACTCAAAATCCGGAGGCAACTCGTCGGTATCGGAGTCGAACGCGCTAACCATGTTATTCGGCATCAGGACACCTCCAGGATCATTTTCCACCTATTTTCAGCCGGAGTCAAACGGGACCTATTTACGTATACTTATATACATTTTAGTTCCAGCGATTGCCGCAGAGTCGCTGCGAGATATACATGTATACGCCACGCGGTTGTGTTTACCTCCGTTTGTATAAAAGCATTCAAAGGATGTTTTTGCCTCCGAATTCGCGGCAACACTGCCTAGCATATTTTTAGTTTATATTCGTGATTTGTTTTGCTGAAGCCCGTTTAAAAACGCGTCATTTCCTTATCTAAGGTATCACGTTTCTGTCTGTATTTCTTAGTAAATATAATTACATCTTTTTAAATGGAAAGAATGATTATATTATATTAAAACTGTACTCTTATTTAAAATTCTTGCAAAATATTACGAAATTAGGACTTATTACAGTAATAAGAATTTATTTTTAATGCATAAATCTTAGATTTGGGACAAAATTCGTGAAGTGGACCCAATTTAACAACAGCTAATGCTTAGTGATTTTATAAAATTATTGATTTATTGAGAGTTATGAACAGTAACGTTTCTACACAACGATTCAGGAAAACATTCGTTTTTAAGATACTCAAACATTAAAATCAATGTTTTTCGGCAAATCTCTGTATAAAGAAATATACAATACGAAGCAAATGTTTTTATCAAATATGATATTTTTATAAACAATAATAGGATACACAAATTTTTACAGCAAACAAAATTAACAAAATATCTTATTTTAAAGGATTCTCTTACAAATTAAGAAAATTGATAATTATGAAGAGAAACGGCAGATTTTGCAGGTGGTCAACTATACAGTGTGTGCCATAAAGTTCGATTCATATGGGAAAACATTTTAATATTCTCTGTTTAAAGGAAAAAACTTTGTTGTTCAATCACTTCTGCTTCCAAAAATACTTGAAATACGCCATGTCAAAGTTTACAAGTGACAATAGGTGTTTAAATCGAGATGACCCTATTTGTTAAAATATAGAAAAATCTTATTAAGAAAAAATATTCCTAATGACATTTTACGTTCACAAACCGGGCTTGAACAATTATCCCGACATGAAAAATTCCTTTTTTAACATTTTTTGATACACCCCCGTTACTGATTATTTTGAAATCATTAAAAATGCTTTAAAGGAGTAGGAAGGCAACAATTGCAGAGCATATTTTCTAATAATATTGAATGGTGTAGGTATTTTTGACAAATATTAAAATTATCAAAAAACAAAATAAAACTTTTTGGCGATTTTCCAATTTACAAGAAAACAACGTATAGTTTTATTAACTTTTTTAAATAATTGTTTGAATAATACAAGAGTTGTTGAAACTACTACTTAAAAACTTAATAAACTAATTCGCAAAGAATAGTACAATTTGAGGTTTTGGAACCGATCAACAAGATTGAAGAAACTCTTGAAAATTTCTATCTAATAAAACATAATGACAAATTTATATCCCAAAATTGAGAAGATATTAGAATGACGTAACAACAAGCTTGTTTCGTTTCCAATAATAACTTGCTAATAATAAATTCCAAAGACCTAAAGATTGTGTCAAAACTTGAGACATTCGTTAAGTACTTCTTTTTTGGTAGATCTATATCTTCCTATACCATCAATAGAATTTAAAATTTTTAAAAATATACCGGATGGCCTAGATAAAACGCTTCATACTTTGGAGTTCAATGACGATTGTTACCAACCTCAAAATAGCTGCGCGTTCGTTAAAGTATAATTTTAAAAGTCTACATAATTACAATACATATTTAATTAATAGCACTTCTAATACGATATATTGTATTAGAGTTTATATATACTAGTTTCACCAATAAAATGACACTATTTTCCCTATTTTTAGTTATGATCATTCTCAATCGTGCTTTCCACTGCACAATAGCTCACGGAATAGTATCTTGAAAATCTAAATCTCTCCCTTTGAATTCTTCCTTATTTTTAAACGGTTTCAGGATACTGCTCACTTTTCTCTGTAAAGCTTTAACTTAGTAATCAAAAGAATTAAGGTCTGGCGAATTTGAAGGCCAATGTTTGGCTGAAATAAAATTAGGACAACGTTTTAGTAAATTAATTATGAGAACCTTTAAGCTTGTCGAGAACGATGCGATGTATTGCTATCCAAAAACTATAATAATATTTATCTATGTGCAGTCGTTCACATTCCGGAAAAAGTTGTAAATGTCTAATGAAAGTGTCATTGTTGAATCTTGTCTTGTAGATTTACAAGAAACAAGTTCATTTCAGGAAACAAAGCATATACCACAATTTTTAAAGAAAACCTGACTCGGTGTTTGTACAAGCGTAGTAGGGAGATGTTACTTTTTAAACCTCGACTGTTTGTCCGATTATGCTATTTTGCAACTTGTCGGAGCATGCACTATAAAATCTATTTCGTTTTGAAAACGCATTCGTTTGACATCATTGAACATGTACATTTGCTACAGATATGACTATAAATGTATTTCTATTGTCGTTGCATCTAGTAGGGTACAAGAATATTTTTTCTAAGTGTCTGGGGAGAAATAAATCTGCACAAATTTGAAATATGAATAATTCTTTTACTATTGAGTTTAGATAAGCTGCGATTTTTAAACAGATAACTAGATGTTCATACAACAGAATCAGCACCTTAGAAACTTTCGGTTATCTTCTCTTTGGCAACCTATAAAGACCGTAATTTTATAGGTGTCGCATCGGTTAGCATTTGGTACTAATGTTAGTCATTAGCTTGTATATAAGCCAGGAATCTGTGTGTGGGGTTCACAGGTGATTAGCTCCAGCTGATGAGAATGCAACAAACTCAAAACAGTCTGTCCTAGAGTATCACTTGTGAATTCCACACATTTCATTTTTACTCTGGGTTAATCGTCTTAAATAGTCTTAGTAAATCTTTTATATTTTAAATTGTCAATTCCTATACGCTGTTTTGTCTTTGCTGATTCACTAGATTTATAAATGGCAATTTTGGAGTTTTTCGGAGTTTTTAGTTAGAGTCATTATAAGTTAGAAGATTAATGAGTTAGAATAATATCAATAACAACCAAAATTAACCCTTTTTATAGAATCTGTTACCATTAGATAACAAATACTATTTTTACTTCTACACCATTGCATTCTAAAACTGAAAAAAATAAAATTATAACAAAGATTTTGGAGTTGGAAGAATTTAAGATAAAAGTGGCCACTGTACCTACAGTGATGGTACAGTGGCCATTAGAGTATGGTACTGTGGCCACTACTGTGTGGAAGATGGGAATAGTAAAGACAAGTACACAGCCATTTACAGAATAATGATTTATTTTGTAAAAAATAGTTTGCATTAAAAAAAGGCAACTCAAATTTAAAAAACCAGGCAAAAGCTAACAAACATTATACATAGATAAATTAATGAAAAAAACAGATTTGCTGCTCTAGTAGTGCCGCCTATATTTACAGGTTGATATAAATAATGTACAAATCATCAGGAACATCTAGGAAATAATATCTGAAATAAATAAAATATTGTACTAAATAATAGTACAGGGACCTACATAACAAAGAAGTGGCCACTGTACCTACATTTAACATGACCACTAATCAACTACATGTTTTTAATCATTTAATAATAAAATGTTTTTAACATCAACTTCATGTTTTTTAAAAAGTAGGGAAAAACAAAAACTATCCAACACAATCAAAATATTATTATACCAATAAATATTTACATGAAGTAGGTATAAGCGGCCAACGCTAGTTCCTTTCGACGTTTATTTATTTAGTCACTAACAATTTTTTTTTCTCTTGCCTGTTGTAGTTTACTTCAAGAACAAAATTTCAGGTTGAGTTTGTTTTAAAATAAAAATCTTGAGATTTAAATGGAATTACTTTGTTAATATACTTAGTGTCCTATTGGTACATTCTGTGCTAGATGACAGCACCTAATCTTGAGCAGCACCTAATAAATAAGAAAATGGCGGGAAGGTGGCCACTGTTCCTGCATGCTCAATGTTCCAGACTCTCCCCTACTTTTTCTTTTTAACAATCCCTGTCTTGTAGTCTCCTTATCTGTACAGCGAATTTCTTGTTTACAATATTCATGCTATTGGTTGATTTATGGAATTGTCAAAAAGTTGTACCGGTTTATAAGAGTAACAAACCTTGTAGTAGGTATTTGATTGTAATTTGGTATATATTTTGGAGTTGCTAATGACAAACCTTACCAAACATGTACATTCGCTACAGATACGACTAGAAATATATTTCTATCGTCGTTGCATCTAGTAGGGTACAAGAATATTTTTTCTAAGTGTGTGGGGAGAAAGAATCTGCACAAATTTGAAATATGAATAATTCCTTTACTATTGAGTTTAGATAAGCTGCATTTTTAAACAGATGACGAGATGTTCATACAACAGAATCAGCACCTTAGAAACTTTCGGTTATCTTCTCTTTGACAACCTATAGAGACCGTAATTTTATAGGTGTCGCATCGGTTAGCATTTGGTACTAATATTAGTCATTAGCTTGTATATAAGCCAGGATGCTGTGTGTGGGTTTCACAAGTGATTAGCTCCAGCTGATGAGAGTGCAACAAACTCAAAACAGTCTGTCCTAGAGTATCACTTGTGAATTCCACACATTTCATTATTTTTCTGAGTTAATAGTCTTAAATAGTCTTAGTAAATCTTTTATATTTTAAATTGTCAATTCCTATACGATGTTTTGTCTTTGCTGATTCACTAGATTTACAAATGGCAAATTTGGAGTTTGCCGGAGTTTTTAGTTACTTTTTCTTTTTAACAATCCCTGTCTTGTGGTCTCCTAATCTTTACTGCCAATTTCTCGTTTACAGTATTCATGCTATTGGTTGATTCCTGGAATTGTCAAAAAGTTGTACCGGTTTATAAGAGTATTTTTACAAACCTTTTAGTAGGTATTTGATTGTAATTTGGTATATATTTTGGAGTTGCTAATGACAAACCTTTCTTGTTGTAAATCCTACCATGCTTTATTGCAATACTGAATCTTTGACCGAGGATTTGTATTGTTTGAGCAAGCTTTCCAGAAGCTGCATGTTTACAGCAGAAAAGTTTTTCAAAATTCCATGCCAAGTATAAAATTTGTCAATTTTATGTTCGAGTTAATTCTTGTTTAAATTCTTGATTATTTATGCATTAGAAATTAATTCTACTAGCTAAGTAAACTACACTTTAAATAAAAAAAACCCAGAAAGTATCATAGCATTCTAGATGAATGCAAGCAAATTAGAGTTGCAACCAAATTTTGCAGACTTTTCCCCACAACCTTATGTATGGATATCTTGTATACCTTTGAGATTTATATTCACATGCAGTCATCCAGTAGGTACCTGTCAGAGATTCTGTTGAATTTAATTATTTTCTAAAGCACCTTTTTGTCTTGAATAATCGTGTCATTGTCATAGAAATATCCGACTTGGGCGTCACAGAATTTATGCAGAATGGTGTAATCAACAAACAAAATTTGAGTCATTGGACAGGTGAAAATATTGGCAAGCGTTAACAAAAAACCTACATAGCCCGAAAGTCATTGTTTGGTACAGTGTAGGATCGTTTGGAATTATAGGTCAATACTTTTTCAAACACGAAAATGACATTCCGTTACAGTAACCTTCCAACTCTACTCACATATGTTAAAAACCTATGCTGTTCCCGGATTAAGATGCCGGGGACTACTAAATAATGGCCTGTTGTTCCAGCAGAATGTGACAACTCATACAGCTGGAAATTCAATGAAGATCCTCAGGCAATATTTTAATGGCCAAATCAATTCACCTTTTGAATATTTACCGTGGCACGTGTGGTCGATCGATCTAATTAGAATCTAATCTATTTGAAAGCGAAAGAGTCGTCTTAGAACCATTGAGGAACTAACAGCATGCATTTATAGAGAAGTCGCTGTAATAAATGAAGGTTCACTCCACTGGGTAACGAATGTTGGTGAGGATCACTTAAATAATCTAATCTTTAGAGATTAGGCAAATATCCACCCTGAATGCTAAGTTTCAAAGAATAGGCTTAATTCCATCCAATAAATTTTAAGAAAACTTATGGGTATAAGCTAATCGCCAGGTATGTGGTAGCTACCGTTTCTCTTCTTTCTTGTCCGACATCGGCCCAGAAATCACTGCTTCGGATATCGCACACCACACCAACATTTTATCCGGAATAGCTTTTGCCTTATAGTTTACATTATCTGGTAGTTCATTGATGTTATCAGATGTTATCAAAGAAACCTTAATTTCCTTTTATTCAGGAATTACCAAGAGTAAAAAATGTCTCATCATTCTTAATAATGACTCTATTTTCGGAAAAGTAGTTTCTGCTCAGTGAACAATAACATACAGGTATCCGTTGCATCTGGATTTGGATGTACTTATTTGGACATTTTTCCTTTTTCTGTATTTTTGACCATGTCTGGACATCTGGACAAATTGTTGACCTTGAAACATTGAATTGGTGAAATCATTTACGACTTGAGATGACGATCCTGCCTTTGGCTCTATTCATCATTCTGTTTACCACAGGTTCTTCGTAATATATTAATTCGCAGAGAGTAGTATAGTTTGAGGTTTGGGCATCCGTCCAACAAGATTATAGATAAAACTTCTATCTTATAAAATCACAGTTATAAAATTTAATGACAAATTTAAACCCCAAAACTGAAATGACGTAATAACAAGCTTGTTTCGTTTCCGATAACAACCTGTTAAAAATAAATTACAAAGTCCTAAACATTGTGCCAAAACTTTTGAGACATTAGTAAATTACCTCTTTTTTGTAGATCTAGAGCTTCCTATACCGTCAATGCAATTTAAAATTTAACGCTGAAGCATAATTTTAAAAGTCTACATAATTACAATACACATTTAATTAATAGCAATTCTAATACAATGTTGGGCTGAAATAAAATTATGATAATGTTCTAGTAAAATAATTTTGAGATAATTTGAGTTTGTAAAGACGATGCGATGAATTGCCATCCAAAAACTAAAATAAGATTTATCTGGATGCACGATTTGCATGTGTTTTACGTGGGGTTCCCATATCAACATACCCCCACGTTCCTTCCAAAGGAGGAAGCAATTGAGATACGCTCAATCAGCGCGCAATCGCACAGCAATTGCTCCCAGTTACTCGCTGATCAGAGCGAGGTTGCCTATCCACCCTCTATTAGCTAACCAGGCTAGTACCGGAGCGATTAACATATACGTGCTCATGCGCCTCGTGCTCGTGCTCATGCGCCCGTCCCCTTTCATACGGGGCTAAGTACCTAGTCCAGCAATAGGACTATTCCCCCAACTTAAGTCAGTTCAGTACAACCGAGCCAGAGTTGGGGCCACTGCCCGATCGAATCCAACCTCAAGTGTGGCATGACTTGGTTTTTAAATGGGTTTGCCACCCCGATCTCCCAGTTATAGGCCTGGTATGCCCCCGATAGAGCTTCGTTTCGAGGCTACTTTATAGGGCCCATCAAAGTAGTACCCCGGTGTGTGCCCGTTAAGGTGAAGTTGTCTTGAACGTGAGAGGCTATGTATCTTCGCGTCAGCATCCTTCAAGTGTAGGTCTCTAGACGATTTCTCATTTTCAGTTTCTCATGGGTTAGCGAGCGAACTCCCTAACCGAGATAAACCTCACTTGAATCTCCTCCATTCGTCTAGGCCAGACATGAAATGTCAAGGTTGTTTTACGTGGGGTACCTGTGTGCACTTACCCCCACGTTCCTTCCAGAAGGAAGTGATTGGGATACGCCCAATCAGCGCGCAAGTTGCATAACCGGCAGTCGTGCAATTGCTACCAGATTGACTAACTAGTAGGAGCGAGGTTGCCTATCCACCCTCTACTAGCTAAGTCGCGCATAGTGACCGAGCAGTTGACTTAACACGCTGCTCACCCGCCAGCACGCTCCCGTCCTCTTTCATGCGGGGTGAAGTACCTCGTCCAGCAATAGGACTATTTCCCAACTTGACGCTGTTATCAAGAGGGACCACTGCCCGATCGAATCCAACCTCAAATGTGACAGGACTTGGTTTTTAAGCGGTTTTGCCACCCCGATCTACCAATTTTAGGCTTGGTGAGCCCTCGACAGAGCTTCTTTTAAGTCTACACGTTATAGACTCCCGGTGCGTACCCGAATTTGGTGAAGTTGTCTTGATAGTGAGAGGCTATGTATTCGCTTCAACTATTCTTAAGTGTAATGGCTTTCAGAGCTTCTCCCAATCACTGTACCCGGCTTCAGTCCGGATCATAGGGTGGTCAGGATAGCTCCTAAGCACATTTACCTGGCGGCTTGCAGTTTCCCATTGCCCAAAAGCGGGATAACCTCACTTCTAGTCACCGCACTAGAGATTCAGTCAAACAGCGGGTTCCTTTGGTGACCATACATGACCTCGGTCATGCAGCGGGGTCCTTGGTGACCATAAATGACCTCGGTCAAACAGTGGGTTACATTGGTGACCATAAATGACCTTATCCCTTAGGGGAGATTCGAATCCGCCCACACCGGTCTCATCTACCAGGGCTCCCCCTGATCGGTCAGAGTTACCGTCGAGAATTCTCACGAATTTCTCTACCACACGCTTTATTCTAATAGCTTCATCCGTTTCCCGTCAGCAGGATAGGGTAGAAGACAGCCAGTTCTAAGGGTGAACGTCGTGTGGTCTCCCGTCCACTCAATAGGCCAACGTCTAGGCCAGACAGATTATTATAATTGTTTTACGTGGGGTACACGTATCAACATACCCCCACGTTCCTTCCAGAAGGAAGTGATTGGGATACGCCCAATCAGCGCGCAATTGCATAGCAATTGCTCCCAGTCAGCTCACTGGTCGGAGCGAGGTTGCCTATCCACCCTCTACTAGCTATCCAGGCTAGTACCGGAGCGATTGACTTAACACGTGCTCACCCGCCGGCACCCTCCCGTCCTATTTCATACGGGGCTAAGTACCTCGTCCAGCAATAGGACAATCCCCCCAACTTAACTCAATTGAATAGAGAGAGCCCTCCAGTCCTCTTTCATACCTTCATAAGCTCCTCCCCGAGACAGGGCTTGGGGCCACTGCCCGATCGAATCCAACCTCAATTGTGGCGGGACTTGGTTTTTTAATGGCTTTGCCACCCCGATCTACCAAATTATAGGCTTGGTGGGCTCTCGACAGAGTTTCGTTTAAGTCTACACGTTATAGACTCCCAGTGTGTACCCGTTAAGGTGAAGTTGTCTTGATTGTGAGAGGTTATGTATTCGCTTCAACTCTCCTTAAGTGTAATGGCTTTCAGAACTTCTCCCAACCGCTGTACCCGGCTGCAGTCCGGATCATAGGCAGGTCGGGATAGCTCCTAAGCACATTTACCTGTCGGGATGCAGTTTCTCATCTGCCCTGGGATAAACCTCACTTTGATTCTCCTCACTTAGGATTCAGTCAAACAGCGGGTTCCTTTGGTGACCATAAATGACCTCGGTCAAACAGCGGGTTCTGTTGGAGACCATAAATGACCTCGGTCAAACAGCGGGTTCCATTGGTGACCATTAATGACCTTATCCAAGGCGAGATTCGAATCCGCCCACACCTGTATCATATACCAGGGCTCCCCCTGATCGGTATGAGTAACCGTCTAGAATTCTCACGAATTTCTCTGCCACACACTTGACCTGACAGCTTCATCCATTACCCAGTTTCCATGGAAGCAAGGATAGGGTAGAAGACATAGAAGCCAAGATTGTTTTACGTGGGGTCCCCGTGTTAACATACCCCCACGTTCCTTCCATGAGGAAGTGATTGGGACACGCCCAATCAGCGCGCAAGTTGCATAACCGGCAGTCGTGCAATTGCTACCAGATTAACTCACTGGTAGGAGCGAGGTTGCCTATCCACCATCTACTAGCTAAGACGCGCATAGTGACCGAGCAGTTGAAAAGACACGCTGCTCACCCGCCGGCACTGAAGTACCTCGTCCAGCATAGGACTATTCCCCAGCTATGCCCTCTTGCAAAGTGGGACCACTGCCCGATCGAATCCAACCTCAAATGTGGCAGGACTTGGTTTTTAAGCGGTTTTGCCACCCCGATCTACCAATTTTGGGCTTGGTGGGCCCTCGACAGAGCTTCTTTAAAGTCTACACGTTATAGACTCCCGGTGCGTACCCGATATTGGTGAAGTTGTCTTAATAGTGAGAGGCTATATATTCGCTTCAACTATCCTTAAGTGTAATGGCTTTCAGAGCTTCTCCCAATCACCGTACCCAGCTGCAGTCCGGATCAAAGGGTGGCCAGGACAGCTCCTAAGCGCATTTACCTGGCGGCTTGCAGTTTCCCAGCACATGGGATAAACCTCACTTCTAGTCACCGCACTAGAGATTCCGTCAAACAGCGGGTTCCTTTGGTGACCATAAATGACCTCGGGCAACAGCGGGTTCCTTTGGTGACCTTACATGACCTCGGTCATGCAGCGGGTTCCTTGGTGACCATGATTGCCCTCGGCCAAGTAGCGGGTTCCTTGGTGACCATAAATGGTTCAGTTGTACGTGCCAGCAAACAGATCGCGACCTCGAAACATTCTGCATATTCCTCAATATAGGACAAACATACGATGTAATGCTCCATTGGTAAGAATGGCACGTTCTATAAATTTAGCTATTGAAAAATTTGATATTGACATATTCGATACGTCCCCTAGCGCATTCAAACATATTATTAATTGACATTAACTGCATATGTATGTCTCAACTCACCCTGACCTCTAGTAAAATAGTAGTAAAAACAACTTTTTTTTTTATTGTAACACAGATGAACTTATTTTTGTAATGTCATAATTGTAATTGACCTTAATTAATATTAGTATTTGTGAGAATCCCCAAATATTGTAATTGGGCTATGCCCGTTTTATTTGGGTTAAATAAATAAATAAATAAATAAATAAATAAATGACCTCCTCCCTTAGGCGAGATTCGAATCCGCCCACACCGGTCTCATCTACCAGGGCTCCCCCTGATCGGTATGAGTAACCGTCGAGAATTCTCACGAATTTCTCTACCACACACTTTATCTGACAGCTTCGTCCATTGCCCTTGATAGAGATAGGGTAGAAGACAGCCACTCTAGGGGTGAACGTCGTGTGGTCTCCCGTTCACCCAAAGGGTAGAAGACAGCGGGATACTTAGCTCCTTAAAAGACCCTGACGTCAGGTAAGATTCAATCCACCCACACCGGACCCCCTTGTTAACAGAGCTCCCCCTGCAACGTTTTAGGGTCATCGTCGAGAAACACTCCGGTGAAACGTAAACGCAACACCTCGGCATAACTCTACCACACATTTGATTCTGATCGCGTCATCCGTTACCCAGACAAGCCTGGGATGGGGTAGACAACGACCAGTTCTAAGGGTGAACGCCGTGTGGTCTGCCCTCAAGCTAGTCTCGAATCCTAGTGCTTCCCGACACCTCTAACAACTGCCCTCCCTCTGTCTTCGGGCTAGTCTCGGATACTAGGAATGAAGTCCGACATCTCAAACGACTGCTTGACCGTTCACCCAGATTTATCTGGATACAGTCGAAACAAAGCATATACCACATTTTAAAGGAAAATCTGGAACATTGTCTGTACTAGTGTAGTGAGGCGACGTTACTTTTTAAACCTCGACTGTTTATCTGATTCTATCATTTTGCCAATTCGTGGGGGCATGCAATGTAAAATCTATTCTGTTTTGAAAACGCATTCGTTTGACATCATCATTCAGCGTAGATTCGTTAAAGATATGACTATAAATATATATCTATTGTCGATACATTTAGCAGGCTACAAGAATATTTTTTCATATTGTGTGTGGAGAGAAAGAAATCAGCACAAATTTGAAAGATAACTAATTTCTTTACTATTGAGTTTAGATAAGTTGAAATTTTTAAACTGATGAGATGTTCATACAACAGAATGAACACCTTAGAAACTTTCAGGTATCATCTTTTTCACAACCAAAAGAGACTGTAATTTTACTGCATGGTGCGGTTGGCTTTTTATTTATAGGTGTCGCATCGGGTACCATTTGGTGCTAATGTTAGTCATTGGTTTGTAAATAAGCCAGGATGATGTGATTAGGTTTCACAGATGATTAGCTCCAGCTGATGAGAGTACAACAAACTTGAAACAGTCTACCCTGAAGTATCACTTGTGAATTCTAGATATTTTATTATTACTGTGGGTTAATGGTGTTATAAATCTTTTATAGTTTAAATTTTCAATTTCTGTACGATGTTTTGTCTTTGCTCCCTATTAGTCTTACAAATGGCAAATTTGTTGAGTTTGTCGGAGTTTTTAGTTACTTTTTCTTTTTAAAAATCCCTGTCTTGAGGTCTTCTAATCTTTACAGCCAATTTTCGTTTGAGATTTTTATAATATTCACGCTATTGGTTGATTTATGGAATTGTCAAAAAGTTGTACCAGTTTATAAGAGTATTTTTACAAACCTTTTAGTAGGTATTTGATTGTAATTTAATATAAATCTTTAAGTTGCTAATGACAAACCTTTTTTGTAGTAAATGCTACCATACTTTATTGCAATATTGAATCTTTGACCTAGGATTTGTATTGTTTGATCGAGCTTCCCAGAAGATGCATTCTCCAATACCTCATCTTTTTTTGGAAAGAGGTTATATGTCTTTCAAAATCTCATCTTTTCTAGTACGTATCTTTTTCTAATACAATACGAATATAACATAATAAATGTTGTTTCCAGAATTTCAATTTCAGAAAAATTCAATAAATGAAGGTTCACTCCACTGGGTAATGAATAATTTTATATCCAGACGTAAAAAGTGTATTGAAGTTGGCGAGGGTCACTTAGATGGTCTAATCTTTAAAGATTAAGCAAATATCCACCCTGTTTGCCAAGTTTCAAAGATTAGGCTTAATTTCATCCAATAAATTTTAATAGTACTTATGGGTATAAGCTAATGCTCATGTATGTAGTATTTCGTACATTCGGAATAAATAGATGATAATGATTTATTATAGCGGAAAACAACTTGAGTTAGGTAACATTACTGGGTAGTGGCACTTCCAGAATCGCCTTTTTTCTCGATTCCCCGTGAATTATGCTTTTATCGATACCTATTTTTTCCTAAAATTTCAAAAACTTTACACAGTCTTTCAATATGTAACTTTTTGTTTGGCGTAGATTTCAAAATACCATCCCAAAACAGATAACTCAGGGAATATTAACAAATAAATGATCAATATTTCTTTGAAAGATTGAACCCTGGTATACTTTATGTGTTTGAAACGAGAATGTGTTTATCTATCTAGATTTAAAACCTTTTGGAACTTCGTCCATGTTTGTTTGTTTTTATTTTTAATATATGTATTTCAACGATAATGATTGATGTAATGGTAATGGTTGATGTAATTTTTCGGTTAAATTTGATTGTCGTTTTTAAAATTAAATTGCAACAGACTTTTTAATGCTGTAAACGCCTTAAAAAACCCTGACGCTACACTGTTTATATTTTGGTTATTTACGAGCTGGATTTGTATTTTCAGACCAAATAGTTTTGGTTCAAATTTGACATTGATATTTGCAATAATTTCAAAACTTAACAGGTGTACAGACAAAGACAAAAACAACAGGATTTTTTTCCTCCAGGGATGTCTGTCGTGTTATTTAGGTCATATAACGTCGAGAAATAAAAAAAGGTATTTTTTACAAAAACTCGTTCTCATTCTGTGGACTTGTACATATATTGTGAGAAAGCAACAGCAAAGAAATGGGTTTAAAGAATAAAGTTTAATTGTTTTCAACCACTTTGTTGTTAGAAATGTAGTTCTGAAATGATTCTAGCTACTTACCACATCGCACATACCTTATACAGTAAGGAATGTCATCCTTTGTTAATTATTTAAAAATACAAAAAAATTGTAGGCGTGACATTATATTATTTAATAAAATATTAAACATATATGATTTTCTTCCATTAGAATATAAACGAAACAAATTTACATTATTATAATCTGAAAATTCGTTTCTAACAGAACTATATCTCGAAATATCTTATATGTATAAATTTAAAGGTCCGTTTTGTTTAACGGCATACTTTCAGCAGGTGTCCTCGAACTCAGCACTTATAGCAGACATAAACACGGACTTGATAAACAGAATATGCTGAATAGTGATAAGTACCATAGTTTTATACCTTGTAAACTTGACAACGTTGATGGAGGCGTACTCGAACGCTTGATTTGCCAAAATTATATACACGGAGGTGAATACGAGCGGTCTATGTACGGAGGCTGACACGAACGCGCACTATACAGAAGCATGTATATCTAAAAAATTAAATAAAATTACCCCTCTTGGTGGATTTAGGAGTGTTAGTTCAAGAAAAAGTCTGTGACACTGAATAATTAATATACAATCATTATTAATGGCGGAGTTGTGGTCGTCTGTTCAGTATACGGAGGCGAACACGATACAAAAGCACATATATATATATATATATATATATATATATATATATATATATATATATATATATATATATATATATATATATGCTTTTAGTACTTATACACCTCCGAACGCTATATACAGCGTACGAGTCGGACTCAAAATCCGGAGGCAACTCGTCGGTATCGGAGTCGAACGCGCTAACCATGTTATTCGGCATCAGGACACCTCCAGGATCATTTTCCACCTATTTTCAGCCGGAGTCAAACGGGACCTATTTACGTATACTTATATACATTTTAGTTCCAGCGATTGCCGCAGAGTCGCTGCGAGATATACATGTATACGCCACGCGGTTGTGTTTACCTCCGCATGTATAAAAGCATTCAAAGGATGTTTTCGCCTCCGAATTCGCGACAACACTGCCTAGCATATTTTTAGTTTATATTCGTGATTTGTTTTGCTGAAGCCCGTTTAATAACGCGTCATTTCCTTATCTAAGGTATCACATTTCTGTCTGTATTTCTTAGTAAATATAATTACATCTTTTTAAATGGAAAGAATGATTATATTATATTAAAACTGTACTCTTATTTGAAATTCTTGCAAATGATTCCGAAATTATGACTTATTACAGTAATAAGAATTTATTTTTAATGCATAAATCTTAGATTTGGGACAAAATTCGTGAAGTGGACCCAATTTAACAACAGCTAATGCTTAGTGATTTTATAAAATTATTGATTATTGAACATTAAAATCAATGTTTTTCGGCAAATCTCTGTATAAAGAAATATACAATACGAAGCAAATGTTTTTATCAAATATGATATTTTTATAAACAATAATAGGATACACAAATTTTTACAGCAAACAAAATTAACAAAATATTTTATTTTAAAGGATTCTCTTACGAATTAAGAAAATTGATGATTATGAAGAGAAACGGCAGATTTTGCAGGTGGTCAACTATACAGTGTGTGCCATAAAGTTCGATCCATATGGGAAAACATTTTAATATTCTTTGTTTAAAGGAAAAAACTTTGTTGTTCAATCACTTCTGCTTCCAAAAATACTTGAAATACGCCATGTCAAAGTTTACAAGTGACAATAGGTGTTTAAATCGAGATGACCTTATTTGTTAAAATATAGAAAAATCTTATTAAGAAAAAATATTGCTAATGACATTTTACGTTCACAAACCGGGCTTGAAGAAATATCCCGACATGAAAAATTCCTTTTTTAACATTTTTTGATACACCCCCGTTACTGATTATTTTGAAATCATTAAAAATGCTTTAAAGGAGTAGGAAGGCAACAATTGCAGAGCATATTTTCTAATAATATTGAATGGTGTAGGTATTTTTGAAAAATATTAAAATTATCAAAAAACAAAATAAAACTTTTTGGCGATTTTCTAATTTACAAGAAAACAACGTATAGTTTTATTAACTTTTTTAAATAATTGTTTGAATAATACAATTGTTGTTGAAACTACTACTTAAAAACTTAATAAACTAATTCGCAAAGAATAGTACAATTTGAGGTTTTGGAACCGATCAACAAGATTGAAGAAACTCTTGAAAATTTCTATCTAATAAAACATAATGACAAATTTATATCCCAAAATTCAGAAGATATTAGAATGACGTAACAACAAGCTTGTTTCGTTTCCAATAATAACTTGCTAATAATAAATTCCAAAGACCTAAAGATTGTGTCAAAACTTGAGACATTCGTTAAGTACTTCTTTTTTGGTAGATCTATATCTTCCTATACCATCAATAGAATTTAAAATTTTTAAAAATATACCGGATGGCCTAGATAAAACGCTTTATACTTTGGAGTTCAATGACGATTGTTACCAACTTCAAAATAGCTGCGCGTTCGTTAAAGTATAATTTTAAAAGTCTACATAATTACAATACATATTTAATTAATAGCACTTCTAATACGATATATTGTATTAGAGTTTATATATACTAGTTTCACCAATAAAATGACACTATTTTCCCTATTTTCAGTTATGATTATTCTCAATCGTGCTTTCCACTGCACAATAGCTCACGGAATAGTTTCTTGAAAATCTAAATCTCTCCCTTTCAATTCTTCCCTATTTTTAAACGGTTTCAGGATACTGCTCACTTTTCTCTGTAAAGCTTTAACTTAGTAATCAAAAGAATTAAGGTCTGGCGAATTTGAAGGCCAATGTTTGGCTGAAATAAAATTAGGACAACGTTTTAGTAAATTAATTATGAGAACCTTTAAGCTTGTCGAGAACGATGCGATGTATTGCTATCCAAAAACTATAATAATATTTATCTATGTGCAGTCGTTCACATTCCGGAAAAAGTTGTAAATGTCTAATGAAAGTTTCATTGTTGAATCTTGTCTTGTAGATTTACAAGAAACCAGTTCATTTCAGGAAACAAAGCATATACCACAATTTTTAAAGAAAACCTGACTCGGTGTTTGTACAAGCGTAGTAGGGAGATGTTACTTTTTAAACCTCGACTGTTTGTCCGATTATGCTATTTTGCAACTTGTGGGAGCATGCACTATAAAATCTTTTTCGTTTTGAAAACGCATTCGTTTGACATCATTGAACATGTACATTCGCTACAGATATGACTATAAATGTATTTCTATCGTCGTTACATCTAGTAGGGTACAAGAATATTTTTTCTAAGTGTCTGGGGAGAAAGAAATCTGAACAAATTTGAAACATGAATAATTCTTTTACTATTGAGTTTAGATAAGCTACGATTTTTAAACAGATAACTAGATGTTCATACAACAGAATCAGCACCTCAGAAACTTTCGGTTATCTTCTCTTTGGCAACCTATAAAGACCGTAATTTTATAGGTGTAGCATCGGTTAGCATTTGGTACTAATGTTAGTCCTTAGCTTGTAAGCCAGGAATCTGTGTGTGGGGTTCACAGGTGATTAGCTCCAGCTGATGAGAATGCAACAAACTCAAAACAGTCTGTCCTAGAGTATCACTTGTGAATTCCACACATTTCATTTTTACTCTGGGTTAATCGTCTTAAATAGTCTTAGTAAATCTTTTATATTTTAAATTGTCAATTCCTATACGATGTTTTGCCTTTGCTGATTCACTAGATTTATAAATTGCAATTTTGGAGTTTTCCGGAGTTTTTAGTTAGAATCAGGAGCCGGGAGAGTCTGGAACATTGGCCACCTTTTTTAATAACATCAATAACAACCACAATTAACCCTTTTTTA
Organism: Agrypnus murinus; assembly: GCA_929113105.1. Lineage (NCBI taxonomy): Eukaryota > Metazoa > Arthropoda > Insecta > Coleoptera > Elateridae > Agrypnus > Agrypnus murinus. The sequence goes on along the minus strand of OV816025.1, from coordinate 228,672,815 downwards.
TAGAATCTGTTACCATTAGATAACAAATACTGTTGTTACTTCTACACCATTGCATTCTAGAACTGAAAAAAATAAAATTATAACAAAGATTTTGGAGTTGGAAGAATTTAAGATAAAAGTGGCCACTGTACCTACAGTGATGGTACAGTGGCCATTAGAGTATGGTACTGTAGCCACTACTGTGTAGAAGATGGGAATAGTAAAAACCAGTACACAGACATTTACAGAATAATGATTTATTTTGTAAAAAATAGTTTGTATTGAAAAAAGGCAACTTAAATTTAAAAAACCAGGCAAAAGCTAACAAACATTATACATAGATAAATTAATGGAAAAAACAGATTTGCTGTTCTAGTAGTGCCGCCTATTTTTACAGGTTGATATAAATAATGTACAAATCATCAGGAACATCTAGGAAATAATATCTGAAATAAATAAAATATTGTACTAAATAATAGTACAGGGACCTACATAACAAAGAAGTGGCCACTGTACCTACATTTAACATGGCCACTAATCAACTACTTACATGTTTTTAATCATTTAATAATAAAATGTTTTTAACATCAACTTCATGTTTTTTAAAAAGTAGGGAAAAACAAAAACTATCCAACACAATCAAAATATTATTATACCAATAAATATTTACATGAAGTAGGTATAAGCGGCCAACGCTAGTTCCTTTCGACGTTTATTTATTTAGCCACTAACATTTATTTCACTTGCCTGTTGTATTTTACTTCAAGTACAAAATTTCAGGTTGTTTGTTTTAAAATAAAAATTTCGAGATTTAAATGGAAATACTTTGTTAATATACTTAGTATCCTATTGGTACATTCTGTGCTAGATGATAGCACCTAATCTTGAGCAGCACCTAATAAATAAGAAAATGGCGGGAAGGTGGCCACTGTTCCTGCATGGCCAATGTTCCAGACTCTCCCCTACTTTTTCTTTTTAACAATCCCTGTCTTGTAGTCTCCTTATTTGTACAGCGAATTTCTTGTTTACAATATTCATGCTATTGGTTGATTTATGGAATTGTCAAAAAGTTGTACCGGTTTATAAGAGTAACAAACCTTTTAGTAGGTATTTGATTGTAATTTGGTATATATTTTGGAGGTGCTAATGACAAACCTTACCAAACATGTACATTCGCTACAGATACGACTAGAAATATATTTCTATCGTCGTTGCATCTAGTAGGGTACAAGAATATTTTTTCTAAGTGTGTGGGGAGAAAGAATCTGCACAAATTTGAAATATGAATAATTCCTTTACTATTGAGTTTAGATAAGCTGCATTTTTAAACAGATGACGAGATGTTCATACAACAGAATCAGCACCTTAGAAACTTTCGGTTATCTTCTCTTTGACAACCTATAGAGACCGTAATTTTATAGGTGTCGCATCGGTTAGCATTTGGTACTAATATTAGTCATTAGCTTGTATATAAGCCAGGATGCTGTGTGTGGGTTTCACAAGTGATTAGCTCCAGCTGATGAGAGTGCAACAAACTCAAAACAGTCTGTCCTAGAGTATCACTTGTGAATTCCACACATTTCATTATTTTTCTGAGTTAATAGTCTTAAATAGTCTTAGTAAATCTTTTATATTTTAAATTGTCAATTCCTATACGATGTTTTGTCTTTGCTGATTCACTAGATTTACAAATGGCAAATTTGGAGTTTGCCGGAGTTTTTAGTTACTTTTTCTTTTTAACAATCCCTGTCTTGTGGTCTCCTAATCTTTACTGCCAATTTCTCGTTTACAGTATTCATGCTATTGGTTGATTCCTGGAATTGTCAAAAAGTTGTACCGGTTTATAAGAGTATTTTTACAAACCTTTTAGTAGGTATTTGATTGTAATTTGGTATATATTTTGGAGTTGCTAATGACAAACCTTTCTTGTTGTAAATCCTACCATGCTTTATTGCAATACTGAATCTTTGACCGAGGATTTGTATTGTTTGAGCAAGCTTTCCAGAACCTGCATGTTTACAGCAGAAAAGTTTTTCAAAATTCCATGCCAAGTATAAAATTTGTCAATTTTATCTTCGAGTTAATTCTTGTTTAAATTCTTGATTATTTATGCATTAGAAATTAATTCTACTAGCTAAGTAAACTACACTGTAAATAAAAAAACCCAGAAAGTATCATAGCATTCTAGATGAATGCAAGCAAATTAGAGTTGCAACCAAATTTTGCAGATTTTTCCCCACAACCTTATGTATGGATATCTTGTATACCTTTGAGATTTATATTCACATGCAGTCATCCAGTAGGTACCTGTCAGAGATTATGTTGAATTTAATTATTTTCTAAAGCATCTTTTTGTCTTGAATAATCGTGTCATTGTCATAGAAATATCCGACTTGGGCGTCACAGAATTTATGCAGAATGGTGTAATCAACAAACAAAATTTTAGTCATTGGACAGGTGAAAATATTGGCAAGCGTTAACAAAAAACCTACATAGCCCGAAAGTCATTGTTTGGTACAGTGTAGGATCGTTTGGAATTATAGGTCAATATACTATTTCAAACACGAAAATGACATTCCGTTACAGTAACCTTCCAACTCGACTCACATATGTTAAAAACCTATGCTGTTCCCGGATTAAGATGCCGGGGACTACTAAATAATGGCCTGTTGTTCCAGCAGAATGTGACAACTCATACAGCTGGAAATTCAATGAAGATCGTCAGGCAATATTTTAATGGCCAAATCAATTCACCTTTTGAATATTTACCGTGGCACGTGTGGTCGATCGATCTAATTAGAATCTAATCTATTTGAAAGCGAAAGAGTCGTCTTAGAACCATTGAGGAACTAACAGCATGCATTTATAGAGAAGTCGCTGTAATAAATGAAGGTTCACTCCACTGGGTAACGAATGTTGGTGAGGGTCACTTAGATGATCTAATCTTTAGAGATTAGGCAAATATCCACCCTGAATGGCAAGTTTCAAAGAATAGGCTTAATTCCATCCAATAAATTTTAAGAAAACTTATGGGTATAAGCTAATCGCCAGGTATGTGGTAGCTACCGTTTCTCTTTTTTCTTGTCCGACATCGGCCCAGAAATCCCTGCTTCGGATATCGCACACCACACCAACATTTTATCCGGAATAGCTTTTGCCTTATAGTTTACATTATCTGGTAGTTCATTGATGTTATCAGATGTTATCAAAGAAACCTTAATTTCCTTTTATTCAGGAATTACCAAGAGTAAAAAATGGCTCATCATTCTTAATAATGACTCTATTTTCCGAAAAGTAGTTTCTGCTCAGTGAACAATAACATACAGGTATCCGTTGCAGCTGGATTTGGATGTACTTATTTGGACATTTTTCCTTTTTCTGTATTTTTGACCATGTCTGGACATCTGGACAAATTGTTGATCTTGAAACGTTGAATTGGTGAAATCATTTACGACTTGAGATGACAATCCTGCCTTTGGCTCTATTCATCATTCTGTTTACCACAGGTTCTTCGTAATATATTAATTCGCAGAGAGTAGTATAGTTTGAGGTTTGGGCATCCGTCCAACAAGATTATAGATAAAACTTCTATCTTATAAAATCACAGTTATAAAATTTAATGACAAATCTAAACCCCAAAACTGAAATGACGTAACAACAAGCTTGTTTCGTTTCCGATAACAACCTGTTAAAAATAAATTACAAAGTCCTAAACATTGTGCCAAAACTTTTGAGACATTCGTAAATTACCTCTTTTTTGTAGATCTAGAGCTTCCTATACCGTCAATGCAATTTAAAATTTAACGCTAAAGCATAATTTTAAAAGTCTACATAATTACAATACACATTTAATTAATAGCAATTCTAATACAATGTTGGGCTGAAATAAAATTATGATAATGTTCTAGTAAAATAATTTTGAGATAATTTGAGTTTGTAAAGACGATGCGATGAATTGCCATCCAAAAACTAAAATAAGATTTATCTGGATGCATGATTTGCATGTGTTTTACGTGGGGTTCCCATATCAACATACCCCCACGTTCCTTCCAAAGGAGGAAGCAATTGAGATACGCTCAATCAGCGCGCAATCGCACAGCAATTGCTCCCAGTTACTCGCTGGTCAGAGCGAGGTTGCCTATCCACCCTCTATTAGCTAACCAGGCTAGTACCGGAGCGATTAACATATACGTGCTCATGCGCCGGCATCTTCCCGTCCCCTTGCATACGGGGCTAAGTACCTAGTCCAGCAATAGGACTATTCCCCCAACTTAAGTCAGTTCAGTACAACCGAGCCAGAGTTGGGGCCACTGCCCGATCGAATCCAACCTCAAGTGTGGCATGACTTGGTTTTTAAATGGGTTTGCCACCCCGATCTCCCAGTTATAGGCCTGGTATGCCTCCGATAGAGCTTCGTTTCGAGGCTACTTTATAGGGCCCATCAAAGTAGCACCCCGGTGTGTGCCCGTTAAGGTGAAATTGTCTTGAACGTGAGAGGCTATGCATCTTCGCATCAGCATCCTTTAAGTGTAGGTCTCTAGACGATTTCTCATTTTCAGTTTCTCATGGGTTAGCGAGCGAACTCCCTAACCGAGATAAACCTCACTTGAATCTCCTCCATTCGTCTAGGCCAGACATGAAATGTCAAGGTTGTTTTACGTGGGGTACCTGTGTGAACTTACCCCCACGTTCCTTCCAGAAGGAAGTGATTGAGATACGCCCAATCAGCGCGCAAGTTGCATAACCGGCAGTCGTGCAATTGCTACCAGATTAACTCACTGGTAGGAGCGAGGTTGCCTATCCACCCTCTACTAGCTAAGTCGCGCATAGTGACCGAGCAGTTGACTTAACACGCTGCTCACCCGCCGGCACTAGAAGTACCTCGTCCAGCAATAGGACTATTCCCCAACTTGACGCTATTATCAAGTGGGACCACTGCCCGATCGAATCCAACCTCAGATGTGGCAGGACTTGGTTTTTAAGCGGTTTTGCCACCCCGATCTACCAGTTTTAGGCTTGGTGGGCCCTCGACAGAGCTTCTTTTAAGTCTACACGTTATAGACTCCCGGTGCGTACCCGAAATTGGTGAAGTTGTCTTAATAGTGAGAGGCTATGTATTCGCTTCAACTATCCTCAAGAGTAATGGCTTTCAGAGCTTCTCCCAATCACTGTACCCGGCTGCAGTCCGGATCAAAGGGTGGCCGGGATAGCTCCTAAGCACATTTACCTGGCGGCTTGCAATTTCCCATCTGCCCAAAGGTCGGGATAAACCTCACTTCTAGTCACCGCTCTAGAGATTCAGTCAAACAGCGGGTTCCTTTGGTGACCATAAATGACCTCGGTCAAACAGCGGGTTCCTTTGGTGACCTTACATGACCTAGGTCATGCAGCGGGTTCCTTGGTGACCATAAATGACTTCGGCCAAACAGCGGGTTCCATTGGTGACCATAAATGACCTCTTCCCTAGGCGAGATTCGAATCCGCGTCTAGGCCAGACAGCGGGATACTTAGCTCCTTAAAAGACCCTGACGTCAGGTAAGATTCAATCCACCCACACCGGACCCCCTTGTTAACAGACCCCCCCCTTCAACGTTTTAGGGTGTCATCCGTTACCCAGACAAGCCTGGGATGGGGTAGACAACGACCAGTTCTAAGGGTGAACGCCGTGTGGTCTGCCCTTAAGCTAGTCTCGAATTCTAGTGCTTTCCGACACCTCTAACAACTGCCCTCCCTCCGTCTTCGAGCTAGTCTCGGATACTAGGAATGAAGTCCGACATCTCAAATGACTGCTTGACCGTTCACCCAGATTTATCTGGATGCAGTCAAAACAAAGCATATACCACATTTTAAAAGAAAATCTGGAACATTGTCTGTACTAGTGCAGTGAGGCGAGGTTACTTTTTAAACCTCGACTGTTTATCTGATTCTATCATTTTGCCAATTCGTGGGGGCATGCAATGTAAAATCTATTCTGTTTTGAAAACGCATTCGTTTGACATCATCATTCAGCGTAGATTCGTTAAAGATATGACTATAAATATATATCTATTGTCGATACATTTAGCAGGGTACAAGAATATTTTTTCATATTGTGTGTGGAGAGAAAGAAATCTGCACAAATTTGAAAGATAACTAATTTCTTTACTATTGAGTTTAGATAAGTTGAAATTTTTAAACTGATGAGATGTTCATACAACAGAATGAACACCTTAGAAACTTTCGGTTATCGTCTTTTTCACAACCAAAAGAGACTGTAATTTTACTGCATGGTTCGGTTGGATTTTTATTTATAGGTGTCGCATCGGGTACCATTTGGTGCTAATGTTAGTCATTGGTTTGTAAATAAGCCAGGATGATGTGCTTAGGTTTCACAGATGATTAGCTCCAGCTGATGAGAGTACAACAAACTTGAAACAGTCTACCCTGAAGTATCACTTGTGAATTCTAGATATTTTATTATTACTGTGGGTTAATGGTGTTATAAATCTTTTATAGTTTAAATTTTCAATTTCTTTAGGATGTTTTGTCTTTGCTCCCTACTAGTCTTACAAATGGCAAATTTGTTGAGTTTGTCGGAGTTTTTAGTTACTTTTTCTTTTTAAAAATCCCTGTCTTGAGGTCTTCTAATCTTTACAGCCAATTTTCGTTTAAGATTTTTATAATATTCACGCTATTGGTTGATTTATGGAATTGTCAAAAAGTTGTACCAGTTTATAAGAGTATTTTTACAAACCTTTTAGTAGGTATTTGATTGTAATTTAATATAAATCTTTAAGTTGCTAATGACAAACCTTTTTTGTAGTAAATGGTACCATACTTTATTGCAATATTGAATCTTTGACCTAGGATTTGTACTGTTTGATCGAGCTTCCCAGAAGCTGCATTCGCCAATACCTCATCTTTTTTTGGAAAGAGGTTATATGTCTTTCAAAATCTCATCTTTTCTAGTACGTATCTTTTTCTAATACAATACAAATATAACATAATAAATGTTGTTTCCAGAATTTCAATTTCAGAAAAATTTACAATAGAGAAGTCGCTGCAATAAATGAAGGTTCACTCCACTGGGTAATGAATAATTTTATATCCAGACGTAAAAAGTGTATTGAAGTTGGCGAGGGTCACTTAGATGGTCTAATCTTTAAAGATTAAGCAAATATCCACCCTGTTTGCCAAGTTTTAAAGATTAGGCTTAATTTCTTCCAATAAATTTTAATAGTACTTATGGGTATAAGCTAATGCTCATGTATGTAGTATTTCGTACATTCGGAATAAATAGATGATAATGATTTATTATAGCGGAAAACTTGAGTTAGGTAACATTACTTGGTAGTGGCACTTCCAGAATCGCCTTTTTTCTCGATTCCTCGTGAATTATGCTTTTATCGATACCTATTTTTTCCTAAAATTTCAAAAACTTTACAGTCTTTCAATATGTAACTTTTTGTTTGGCGTAAATTTCAAAATACCATTCCAAAACAGATAACTCAGGGAATATTAACAAATAAATGATCAATATTTTTTTGAAAGATTGAACCCTGGTATACTTTATGTGTTTGAAACGAGAATGTGTTTATCTATCTAGATTTAAAACCTTTTGAAACTTCGTCCATGTTTGTTTGTTTTTATTTTTAATATATGTATTTCAACGATAATGATTGATGTAACGGTAATGGTTGATGTAATTTTTCGATTAAATTTGATTGTCGTTTTTAAAATTAAATTGCAACAGACTTTTTAATGCTGTAAACGCCTTAAAAAACCCTGACGCTACACTGTTTAGATTTTGGTTATTTACGAACTGGATCTGTATTTTCAGACCAAATAGTTTTGGTTCAAATTTGACATTGATATTTGCAATAATTTCAAAACTTAACAGGTGTACGGACAAAGACAAAAACAACAGGATTTTTTTCCTCCAGGGATGTCTGTCGTGTTATTTAGGTCATATAACGTCGAGAAATGAAGAAAGGTATTTTTTACAAAAACTCGTTCTCATTCTGTGGACTTGTACATATATTGTGAGAAAGCAAAAGCAAAGAAATGGGTTTAAAGAATAAACTTTAATTGTTTTCAACCACTTTGTTGTTAGAAATGTAGTTCTGAAATGATTCTAGCTACTTACCACATCGCACATACTTTATACAGTAATGTCATCCTTTGTTAATTATTTAAAAATACAAAAAAATTGTAGGCGTGACATTATATTATTTAATAAAATATGAAACATATATGATTTTGTTCCATTAGAATATAAACGAAACAAATTTACATTATTATAATCTGAAAATTCGTTTCTAACAGAACTATATCTCGAAATATCTTATATGTATAAATTTAAAGGTCCGTTTTGTTTAACGGCATACTTTCAGCAGGTGTCCTCGAACTCAGCAATTATAGCAGCCATAAACACGGACTTGATAAACAGAATCTGCTGAATAGTGATAAGTACCATAGTTTTATACCTTGTAAACTTGACAACGTTGATGGAGGCGTATTCGAACGCTTAATTTGCCGAAATTATATACACGGAGGTGAATACGAGCGGTCTATGTACGGAGGCTGACACGAACGCGCACTATACAGAAGCATGTATATCTAAAAAATTAAATAAAATTACCCCTCTTGGTGGATTTAGGAGTGTTAGTTCAAGAAAAACTCTGTGACAATAGAATAATTAATATACAATCATTATTAATGGCGGAGTTGTGGTCGTCTGTTCAGTATACGGAGGCGAACACGATACAAAAGCACATATATATATATATATATATATATATATATATATATATATATATATATATACACAGGGTGTATTTAGTATAACTGCCATTATTAAAACAGGTGATAGGTGACATTAATGCCAACAAAAAACTCCAAAAAAATTTTTTCCTATCAACATTACTTTTCGCGTTATTTGAATAAAACTGGCGAATGAAATGGCAACAGTGCACTCACTGAAAATCATTGGATTGACCATAAAAAAATAAACAAGGTATTTACTGTGTCTTTCATTGACAAATGAAGAAGTTTGTTTACATACACATTGTGGTCGTGGTGGGTATTGTATTGTTTAAGGAGCCTTACAATATGACTATTAACAGTTGGTTTCTCAGACAATTTTACTACTGCTAAACAATAAAACAGCAAAAAAGGTGACAGATTCCAGAACGTCTAAAACAGTTTTGAGTTTCTTTTAAAGGAATTGGTAATACATTGGAAATAAAAGCATCAAAAACTTTAAACTTGTTGGGTTTCCCTAGCTTAAAATGCAAGTTTCAAATATTATGCGAATTTATTATCTCTAGGGTATCGACCTTTTCCAGTGATATTATTGTTTGAACAAAAACACAGATGGTTGTCTGTAGTTTCCCTAATTCTTGAAGGGTAATGTACTGGTACTAAATAATGAATGAAAAAAGAAGAAGCAAGAAAGTGTGTATTATTTGATTAGGTAGGGTGTTGTATCCAGTTTTTCAGCATGAAATTGCATGTTGGTAAATAGTTGAAGTAGAAATTACAATACTGATAAAACTAGTCTGTAAACTAATATTATTCAGAAAAGTTATCACAGGTTTCAAATAAGTGGAAACCGGCCAGAAATTGATAATTCTATAATTTTTTGTATTTGTTTGCATTAAATGCATACAGTTCTTCCACTAGATCTTTACCCACACGTCATCAATTATGTGTAGGTAGTAAAGACAATTCATATGTTCACATCCTTATTACTTACGTGAGATAATAAAGAATAAAAGATAAAGTACATTTTTTAAGTGGTAATGCAATGCTTTCTCGAGAGATGGCGCTAAAAGCATTATAAATATTTTTATAACCGAAATAATTTTTATTTGTAATCACAAATTTATTCTATAAAATTTTGGTGTTTAACAGTTCTAAAAATTGAAAGGTTGCACAAAAAGCAATATAAAGTGAGAGAGATAATTTAAAATTTTTGAAAAATTTATTTTTAGTACTGCTTTTTTAAAAAACTAAAAAGTGCGGGAAGAAGTGAGAACTGTATGATTCATTTAATGAAAAAGTATAATTTCATAGATCGTAGAAAATCGTACCAAGGAATTAATGATTCTTTGGTAAATTCTATCCTTTTATTGTAAAAAATCAATTTGTCCATTCCCTTGCACAAGTTAAAAAGAGAGATGATGCATGCACAAAGTATGCAGTGGGGTTGTAAAGGAACATTTTCATTGTTATAATCAATTGCTTAAGAAGAATCTGAAAAGGTTATGCTTTTTTTTATTTCTATTAAGTACATTTTATTCACTCTTAAAACAGTTTTACTAAATATGTAGTTTGAAGATCATCACACATTTTCTGTAATTAGAAAAAGTAAAAAATAAAACTATTTTTTGGAACAACTAACTTATTAAAAATTGTAGGTTATCCGAAAGTTTACGACTCTTAATGGTTGTGAACTTGGCTAAAATGTCAAAAATATGAAACTGTCGTTGATATTATTAGAAATTCTTGTTTATTAATTCGTACGCATAAGATCTATGACGTGTGGGTAAAGATCGAGTGGAAGAACTGTATGATTGTATTACCTGAATTGAAGATGAGGAAGATTTAGTACTGTTATGTCTTATTTCTTTTATAATCTGTTTGTTTACCTGAACAAAGGATTAAATTGCAAACTTACAATACATACCTAGACATTCCATTCGGTGTACACAAAGGGGTTGTACCTGGATTTATGATGTTCTATGATTATTTCTAACTAAATTTTAAAATTGAACTTTGTGCACCACCAGACATTTTCTGCGTCATTCGTACATAGTGTTCCCTTGTTCAGTTTGTCGATTTGTTGCTATCTTGTTGTTTGTGTTGTTATTGTTATTATTTGCTATTTGCTCCTGTTATCTACTGTTGGTTTTATTAATTTGTGTTGTTCTTTGTCCTTATTCTTTGTGTTGTTCTCGTGTTATTTATTTCGGTAAAGGTGCGATCTACTGCTAACCATGAACCGGTTTAGTATTCGCGAAATGCATGATATGCTACTGATTTATGGTGTTAACAGCTAATAATTGAATGCATTTGCATATTATTGTAATCATGTACTCGTTGTAACCATAATTAATAGTAATTCTTAAATAATAAATGAGCCCATAAAATAATACGCACACATTCTTGTTTATTCTTTATTACCCTTTAAAAATTAGGTAAATTGCAGACGACTTCTGTTCTTCTGTCCAAATAATACCACTGGAAAAGGTCGATACCCTAAAGATAATAAATACTGTAATTATGACAATAAATGTGTAAATTTGAACTTGAATGAACTTTCTAAGTGGGTTAAAAGTTGCACCCAATTGCAGGGTTGTCAAATCGATTGTGTAACAAAATGTGATTTATAAAATTTGTAATTTTGCTTAAACTATCATGTTTACAAAAAAAATTTATTTAGATTTTTTATTGTGATTGATGAGATACACCTTCTCTCAAAATCTGACAATCACAGTATACTTAATAACGTGATAATGTGGCATCGAAGTTTGCAACTTGACTAATTTTTTTTGCATAAACCTGCAGAGGAAGACCACCACTTTATAAGACTTTTTTGTTTGTTTTGATGTCCTCTATCACCTGTTTTAATAATGGCAGTTATACTAAATACACCCTGTATATATATATATATATATATATATATATATATATATATATATATATATATATATATATATATATATATATATATATATATATATATATATATATATATATTAATCTATTAATATCAATGGAATAAGCCTATATAGTTATTTTTATATCTGGTTTATTTTATTTGCCAATATTTCGAAGAATGCTATTTTTTTCTTCATTTTCAAGGCGCTACGAAAAACAATACAGAAATGAGCAAATATATAAAATTAACTTATCTAGAAATACTTACAAAAATTAACAAGATATTAAACTAAAACTAGTCCTAATAATTATACAAAATAAAATTTTTAATTACAATATGTCTAAAATTCAAATTTTTTTGTGGGAAAATTTTTTTGTTTTAAAATAAAAATAACAATAATTGCTACTAGATTAATTTCTTTATGAAAAATGTGTGTGTGGAAAAGTTGATGTGTTTGTGTGAATACAATAATGTGTGAGTGTGAAATTTTCATGTACATGTCAAAGGTGTTAAGTAAGTAATAGGTGAGTGTGTATGTGTGTATGCATGCGTGATTATGTGTGGTTTTATTACTAGTGTGTGTGTGTTGTCTGTGTGAAAAACTAAATAAATACATAAAAAGAGAAAACTTAACAAATTAAATATGATGATCAAGTATTCAAGTAGCGCCTTGAAAATGAAGAAAAAAATAGCATTCTTCGAAATATTGGCAAATAAAATAAACCAGATATAAAAATAACTATATAGGCTTATTCCATTGATATTAATAGATTAATATAATTATAAAAGCCATTAATTAAAAGTCTACAATATATATATATATATATATATATATATATATATATATATATATATATATATATATATATATATATATATATATATATATATATATATATATATATATATATATATATATATATATATATATATATATATATATATATATATATATATATATATATATATATACTTCACTACTTTTCCGGTTTCACTCCGCGTATTCACTATTCGGCTCCTAGAGGAACCAGACAATGGTTGACGACGTTTCGGCAAGATCACACTTGCCATCTTCAGGTCACTTCTAACTTCCTTCTGCTTCGCGTGGTTACACGATGTAGACTGTCACGAGTCTTCTACGTGAGTTGTACGTTGTACGGTGGTACGTTGAGTTGCGGACGTTTGAGTTTTTTTGTAGCTCTCCAAATTGATTGGTCTTCTTTACTTAGTTTTGTAATATATTCTTCGAAACAGATGTTTTGGTGTTTTTTAAGTGCTTTTGTAAGTCTTCTGGTTAATCTGTTGTATGTGCGTTTATCTTCTAGATTGCGTGTCCGATTCCACCTACCTCTGGCCCGTCTTTTCTCTGCAATCAGTTCTCTGATTTGAAGTGGTACGTTATTAGTTTTGCTATGTATTACATTTGATTTTGGGGTAGCGAACCATGCTGCTTTTTGTATGAGTTCAGTGAAATATTGAGTCGCTTGATCTAATTCGTCAGTTTCCTTGATGCGGTGTTTTAAGTTGATGTTTTGTTCTATATAACTTTCAAATTGTTCCCAGTCTGTCGATTGAGTGGCCAGCATGGGATTTAGTGGTTTGAGTAATACTTGAGTACCAAGGGTTATTATAACAGGAGAGTGGTCGGAGGAGAGGTTGTAGTCATCTTCAACAAGAAAATAGTTTGCGGAGATGCCTGCAACTACGAAGAAATCTATCAAGTCAGGGATTTTTTGGGTATCAGTGGGCCAATCGGTGGGTTTACCAGTTGAAAGGTGTATATAGTTGTTTTCATTCATTGTTCGGAGTAGGTTACGGCCTTTAGTGGTGGTTAATCGAGACCCCCAGTGAGTATGCTTGGCGTTCCAGTCGCCGCCAGCAACAAACCTATGACCCAGGGTCTGACAGAAGGCTTTATATTGTTCAGTCGTTACTGTATGTCGGGGAGGGGAGTAGATAGCTGATACTGTAAATGATCCAGATGAAGCAATGATTTTCACGTTTGTAGCCTGAAGATGTGCTGTTTGGAACGTAGGTAGCTCAAAGTGATTTATACTGTTGCGAATAATAATTGCAGAACCGCCGTGCGCAGTTCCATCAGGATGACATGTGCTATATACGGTGTAATTAGGAATGCAGATTTTTGTCCTGTCGGTAAAGTGGGATTCCGAAATAAGCATGATGTCAATTATTTGGAGCTGAAGGAATGTTATTAGTTCTAGTTTGTGGTTAATATATTTTTCTATATGAATTTGCATTCTAAATATTATTTAATGTAAAATCATTATTCAACTTAACAAAAATTAATATCAACTAAAATTTATATATAATTAATTTCCCTTCGGAATGATTAAAAATAATCTAGATACTTTGAATATTGATGTTGTTGTCATGCGACTTGCTGATCTTCATTAATAATATTCAAAAAAATATCTAGTTACTTTGTACGTCTGCTTAAACATCTAATTCATATGGAAAATTTCTCGCTATGCTGGTAGTCGTACTCTGTAGCTCAGTTGGTAGAGATACCACCTAGACAGTGGAGGGTCCTGGGTTCGAGTCCCAGCAGAGTCGATGATAAATTTTTCTATATGAATTTGCATTCTAAATATTATTTAATGTAAAATCATTATTCAACTTAACAAAAATTAATATCAACTAAAATTTATATATAATTAATTTCCCTTCGGAATGATTAAAAATAATCTAGATACTTTGAATATTGATGTTGTTGTCATGCGACTTGCTGATCTTCATTAATAATATTCAAAAAAATATCTAGTTACTTTGTACGTCTGCTTAAACATCTAATTCATATGGAAAATTTCTCGCTATGCTGGTAGTCGTACTCTGTAGCTCAGTTGGTAGAGATACCACCTAGACAGTGGAGGGTCCTGGGTTCGAGTCCCAGCAGAGTCGATGATAAATTTTTCTATATGAATTTGCATTCTAAATATTATTTAATGTAAAATCATTATTCAACTTAACAAAAATTAATATCAACTAAAATTTATATATAATTAATTTCCCTTCGGAATGATTAAAAATAATCTAGATACTTTGAATATTGATGTTGTTGTCATGCGACTTGCTGATCTTCATTAATAATATTCAAAAAAATATCTAGTTACTTTGTACGTCTGCTTAAACATCTAATTCATATGGAAAATTTCTCGCTATGCTGGTAGTCGTACTCTGTAGCTCAGTTGGTAGAGATACCACCTAGACAGTGGAGGGTCCTGGGTTCGAGTCCCAGCAGAGTCGATGATAAATTTTTCTATATGAATTTGCATTCTAAATATTATTTAATGTAAAATCATTATTCAACTTAACAAAAATTAATATCAACTAAAATTTATATATAATTAATTTCCCTTCGGAATGATTAAAAATAATCTAGATACTTTGAATATTGATGTTGTTGTCATGCGACTTGCTGATCTTCATTAATAATATTCAAAAAAATATCTAGTTACTTTGTACGTCTGCTTAAACATCTAATTCATATGGAAAATTTCTCGCTATGCTGGTAGTCGTACTCTGTAGCTCAGTTGGTAGAGATACCACCTAGACAGTGGAGGGTCCTGGGTTCGAGTCCCAGCAGAGTCGATGATAAATTTTTCTATATGAATTTGCATTCTAAATATTATTTAATGTAAAATCATTATTCAACTTAACAAAAATTAATATCAACTAAAATTTATATATAATTAATTTCCCTTCGGAATGATTAAAAATAATCTAGATACTTTGAATATTGATGTTGTTGTCATGCGACTTGCTGATCTTCATTAATAATATTCAAAAAAATATCTAGTTACTTTGTACGTCTGCTTAAACATCTAATTCATATGGAAAATTTCTCGCTATGCTGGTAGTCGTACTCTGTAGCTCAGTTGGTAGAGATACCACCTAGACAGTGGAGGGTCCTGGGTTCGAGTCCCAGCAGAGTCGATGATAAATTTTTCTATATGAATTTGCATTCTAAATATTATTTAATGTAAAATCATTATTCAACTTAACAAAAATTAATATCAACTAAAATTTATATATAATTAATTTCCCTTCGGAATGATTAAAAATAATCTAGATACTTTGAATATTGATGTTGTTGTCATGCGACTTGCTGATCTTCATTAATAATATTCAAAAAAATATCTAGTTACTTTGTACGTCTGCTTAAACATCTAATTCATATGGAAAATTTCTCGCTATGCTGGTAGTCGTACTCTGTAGCTCAGTTGGTAGAGATACCACCTAGACAGTGGAGGGTCCTGGGTTCGAGTCCCAGCAGAGTCGATGATAAATTTTTCTATATGAATTTGCATTCTAAATATTATTTAATGTAAAATCATTATTCAACTTAACAAAAATTAATATCAACTAAAATTTATATATAATTAATTTCCCTTCGGAATGATTAAAAATAATCTAGATACTTTGAATATTGATGTTGTTGTCATGCGACTTGCTGATCTTCATTAATAATATTCAAAAAAATATCTAGTTACTTTGTACGTCTGCTTAAACATCTAATTCATATGGAAAATTTGTCGCTATGCTGGTAGTCGTACTCTGTAGCTCAGTTGGTAGAGATACCACCTAGACAGTGGAGGGTACTGGGTTCGAGTCCCAGCAGAGTCGATGATAAATTTTTCTATATGAATTTGCATTCTAAATATTATTTAATGTAAAATCATTATTCAACTTAACAAAAATTAATATCAACTAAAATTTATATATAATTAATTTCCCTTCGGAATGATTAAAAATAATCTAGATACTTTGAATATTGATGTTGTTGTCATGCGACTTGCTGATCTTCATTAATAATATTCAAAAAAATATCTAGTTACTTTGTACGTCTGCTTAAACATCTAATTCATATGGAAAATTTCTCGCTATGCTGGTAGTCGTACTCTGTAGCTCAGTTGGTAGAGATACCACCTAGACAGTGGAGGGTCCTGGGTTCGAGTCCCAGCAGAGTCGATGATAAATTTTTCTATATGAATTTGCATTCTAAATATTATTTAATGTAAAATCATTATTCAACTTAACAAAAATTAATATCAACTAAAATTTATATATAATTAATTTCCCTTCGGAATGATTAAAAATAATCTAGATACTTTGAATATTGATGTTGTTGTCATGCGACTTGCTGATCTTCATTAATAATATTCAAAAAAATATCTAGTTACTTTGTACGTCTGCTTAAACATCTAATTCATATGGAAAATTTCTCGCTATGCTGGTAGTCGTACTCTGTAGCTCAGTTGGTAGAGATACCACCTAGACAGTGGAGGGTCCTGGGTTCGAGTCCCAGCAGAGTCGATGATAAATTTTTCTATATGAATTTGCATTCTAAATATTATTTAATGTAAAATCATTATTCAACTTAACAAAAATTAATATCAACTAAAATTTATATATAATTAATTTCCCTTCGGAATGATTAAAAATAATCTAGATACTTTGAATATTGATGTTGTTGTCATGCGACTTGCTGATCTTCATTAATAATATTCAAAAAAATATCTAGTTACTTTGTACGTCTGCTTAAACATCTAATTCATATGGAAAATTTCTCGCTATGCTGGTAGTCGTACTCTGTAGCTCAGTTGGTAGAGATACCACCTAGACAGTGGAGGGTCCTGGGTTCGAGTCCCAGCAGAGTCGATGATAAATTTTTCTATATGAATTTGCATTCTAAATATTATTTAATGTAAAATCATTATTCAACTTAACAAAAATTAATATCAACTAAAATTTATATATAATTAATTTCCCTTCGGAATGATTAAAAATAATCTAGATACTTTGAATATTGATGTTGTTGTCATGCGACTTGCTGATCTTCATTAATAATATTCAAAAAAATATCTAGTTACTTTGTACGTCTGCTTAAACATCTAATTCATATGGAAAATTTCTCGCTATGCTGGTAGTCGTACTCTGTAGCTCAGTTGGTAGAGATACCACCTAGACAGTGGAGGGTCCTGGGTTCGAGTCCCAGCAGAGTCGATGATAAATTTTTCTATATGAATTTGCATTCTAAATATTATTTAATGTAAAATCATTATTCAACTTAACAAAAATTAATATCAACTAAAATTTATATATAATTAATTTCCCTTCGGAATGATTAAAAATAATCTAGATACTTTGAATATTGATGTTGTTGTCATGCGACTTGCTGATCTTCATTAATAATATTCAAAAAAATATCTAGTTACTTTGTACGTCTGCTTAAACATCTAATTCATATGGAAAATTTCTCGCTATGCTGGTAGTCGTACTCTGTAGCTCAGTTGGTAGAGATACCACCTAGACAGTGGAGGGTCCTGGGTTCGAGTCCCAGCAGAGTCGATGATAAATTTTTCTATATGAATTTGCATTCTAAATATTATTTAATGTAAAATCATTATTCAACTTAACAAAAATTAATATCAACTAAAATTTATATATAATTAATTTCCCTTCGGAATGATTAAAAATAATCTAGATACTTTGAATATTGATGTTGTTGTCATGCGACTTGCTGATCTTCATTAATAATATTCAAAAAAATATCTAGTTACTTTGTACGTCTGCTTAAACATCTAATTCATATGGAAAATTTCTCGCTATGCTGGTAGTCGTACTCTGTAGCTCAGTTGGTAGAGATACCACCTAGACAGTGGAGGGTCCTGGGTTCGAGTCCCAGCAGAGTCGATGATAAATTTTTCTATATGAATTTGCATTCTAAATATTATTTAATGTAAAATCATTATTCAACTTAACAAAAATTAATATCAACTAAAATTTATATATAATTAATTTCCCTTCGGAATGATTAAAAATAATCTAGATACTTTGAATATTGATGTTGTTGTCATGCGACTTGCTGATCTTCATTAATAATATTCAAAAAAATATCTAGTTACTTTGTACGTCTGCTTAAACATCTAATTCATATGGAAAATTTCTCGCTATGCTGGTAGTCGTACTCTGTAGCTCAGTTGGTAGAGATACCACCTAGACAGTGGAGGGTCCTGGGTTCGAGTCCCAGCAGAGTCGATGATAAATTTTTCTATATGAATTTGCATTCTAAATATTATTTAATGTAAAATCATTATTCAACTTAACAAAAATTAATATCAACTAAAATTTATATATAATTAATTTCCCTTCGGAATGATTAAAAATAATCTAGATACTTTGAATATTGTTGTTGTTGTCATGCGACTTGCTGATCTTCATTAATAATATTCAAAAAAATATCTAGTTACTTTGTACGTCTGCTTAAACAACTAATTCATATGGAAAATTTCTCGCTATGCTGGTAGTCGTACTCTGTAGCTCAGTTGGTAGAGATACCACCTAGACAGTGGAGGGTCCTGGGTTCGAGTCCCAGCAGAGTCGATGATAAATTTTTCTATATGAATTTGCATTCTAAATATTATTTAATGTAAAATCATTATTCAACTTAACAAAAATTAATATCAACTAAAATTTATATATAATTAATTTCCCTTCGGAATGATTAAAAATAATCTAGATACTTTGAATATTGATGTTGTTGTCATGCGACTTGCTGATCTTCATTAATAATATTCAAAAAAATATCTAGTTACTTTGTACGTCTGCTTAAACATCTAATTCATATGGAAAATTTCTCGCTATGCTGGTAGTCGTACTCTGTAGCTCAGTTGGTAGAGATACCACCTAGACAGTGGAGGGTCCTGGGTTCGAGTCCCAGCAGAGTCGATGATAAATTTTTCTATATGAATTTGCATTCTAAATATTATTTAATGTAAAATCATTATTCAACTTAACAAAAATTAATATCAACTAAAATTTATATATAATTAATTTCCCTTCGGAATGATTAAAAATAATCTAGATACTTTGAATATTGATGTTGTTGTCATGCGACTTGCTGATCTTCATTAATAATATTCAAAAAAATATCTAGTTACTTTGTACGTCTGCTTAAACATCTAATTCATATGGAAAATTTCTCGCTATGCTGGTAGTCGTACTCTGTAGCTCAGTTGGTAGAGATACCACCTAGACAGTGGAGGGTCCTGGGTTCGAGTCCCAGCAGAGTCGATGATAAATTTTTCTATATGAATTTGCATTCTAAATATTATTTAATGTAAAATCATTATTCAACTTAACAAAAATTAATATCAACTAAAATTTATATATAATTAATTTCCCTTCGGAATGATTAAAAATAATCTAGATACTTTGAATATTGATGTTGTTGTCATGCGACTTGCTGATCTTCATTAATAATATTCAAAAAAATATCTAGTTACTTTGTACGTCTGCTTAAACATCTAATTCATATGGAAAATTTCTCGCTATGCTGGTAGTCGTACTCTGTAGCTCAGTTGGTAGAGATACCACCTAGACAGTGGAGGGTCCTGGGTTCGAGTCCCAGCAGAGTCGATGATAAATTTTTCTATATGAATTTGCATTCTAAATATTATTTAATGTAAAATCATTATTCAACTTAACAAAAATTAATATCAACTAAAATTTATATATAATTAATTTCCCTTCGGAATGATTAAAAATAATCTAGATACTTTGAATATTGATGTTGTTGTCATGCGACTTGCTGATCTTCATTAATAATATTCAAAAAAATATCTAGTTACTTTGTACGTCTGCTTAAACATCTAATTCATATGGAAAATTTCTCGCTATGCTGGTAGTCGTACTCTGTAGCTCAGTTGGTAGAGATACCACCTAGACAGTGGAGGGTCCTGGGTTCGAGTCCCAGCAGAGTCGATGATAAATTTTTCTATATGAATTTGCATTCTAAATATTATTTAATGTAAAATCATTATTCAACTTAACAAAAATTAATATCAACTAAAATTTATATATATATATATATATATATATATATATATATATATATATATATATATATATATATATAAGAATAGAAATATTAATGCGCGTAAAAATATAAGTACATAACAAAGGGATAATAATGGGCATTCGCGCAATAGAGTAACAAGAGAAAGTGAGTTGCAGCCGTATACACGTGTTTCGCACTTATTAGTGCTCATCAGTACGGCATAGCAGATAGAAAGCAATAAAATAAAAGCAACAAACTAGAAACGATGTACAATACAAAGTTTCACGGATAGCAGCCAACCACACATTTGCAGTATCGGCTCGAAGACACTGAGTTTTCAGTGCAACAACAAACGTCACTACGGAGGTGGCTATAGCCACTACCGTGAGACAACCTAATCCCAAGAAATATTAATAAGAATAGAAATATTAATGCGCGTAAAAATATAAGTACATAACAAAGGGATAATAATGGGCATTCGCGCAATAGAGTAACAAGAGAAAGTGAGTTGCAGCCGTATACACGTGTTTCGCACTTATTAGTGCTCATCAGTACGGCATAGCAGATAGAAAGCAATAAAATAAAAGCAACAAACTCCGTAGTGACGTTTGTTGTTGCACTGAAAACTCAGTGTCTTCGAGCCGATACTGCAAATGTGTGGTTGGCTGCTATCCGTGAAACTTTGTATTGTACATCGTTTCTAGTTTGTTGCTTTTATTTTATTGCTTTCTATCTGCTATGCCGTACTGATGAGCACTAATAAGTGCGAAACACGTGTATACGGCTGCAACTCACTTTCTCTTGTTACTCTATTGCGCGAATGCCCATTATTATCCCTTTGTTATGTACTTATATTTTTACGCGCATTAATATTTCTATTCTTATTAATATTTCTTGGGATTAGGTTGTCTCACGGTAGTGGCTATAGCCACCTCCGTAGTGACGTTTGTTGTTGCACTGAAAACTCAGTGTCTTCGAGCCGATACTGCAAATGTGTGGTTGGCTGCTATCCGTGAAACTTTGTATTGTACATCGTTTCTAGTTTGTTGCTTTTATTTTATTGCTTTCTATCTGCTATGCCGTACTGATGAGCACTAATAAGTGCGAAACACGTGTATACGGCTGCAACTCTCTTTCTCTTGTTACTCTATTGCGCGAATGCCCATTATTATCCCTTTGTTATGTATATATATATATATATATATATAATCAAACATCTAGTGCAATTGCCATTATTGCATGATTAATATAATTTATTTGATATTTTAGAGCTTACATTAATAAGACTTTATATTATTGACATATTAACAATAAAATAACTGAGATTAGAATATACTCCATAGTTGTGAACATCATAAGCAAACATTGTGCACTACTAATTAATAAAGGCAGCTTTAAAAATCATTTAATTTTACTCAAAACAACAAACTATTCTCAATTCAGTTAATTATAAATATAAATCAAAAACAAAGAATTCTAAACATTTGAAGATATTTTGCTTAGCTTTATTTTATGTCAATGACTATCCAACAAAAGCAAATTAACGGTTATTAAGATAAGTAGATGTTGAAGTTCTTAATATTTCTGTTTATGCATCCTCATGAAAGCAAAAATCTTTTTCGCAAAACCTAATAGTACCGATATTTACAGATTTGTTTACCGATCGGTAATAAAATTTTATTGTTTTATTGCTTTGTTACTTTTAGTTGCACATTTTGGCATTTCTTAATCTGTTTGCCCATGATTTTGTTTAAAGCTACTTCAATATATATTCTAAAACCAGCCAAGTTTTATTAAATGTCCATAACGTAATATTTGTATATATGTAGGTATAGTTATATTTCATCTATGTTTAATGAAGTTTCTTTGACTTCTGCAAATCAGGAATTAGGTAATTAGGAATGTTTTCATCTAGGGATAAAAGTTTTAATAATTTAAAGTTTTAATTATTTTAATTGAAATAAAAGGCACATATTTTTTTAGAAAACTCAGAATCGAGTGTTATAAAAACAAAATAAATAACAATGTGTTTTTTGTAACAACAATATTCTTCTCTATTTTATTGAAATTAAAGTATAGAACTGCTAACTAAAACCGGCTTTTGATTTAATGACTTAAAAACACATAACAAGTTACATGGTAACATTAAATATTTTGCATTAGTTTGTAAAATAAAATTAGAATTTTTGTTGTTATCTTTATTTCCTGTTTAAATTCTTAAAACATAGGTGCACACGTATTATCTAAATTGAATCAATGTTATACACTGTTTCATTATTTGAACCTATAAATTGTCCGGCAGTAGTTTGCCTATAAACAAAAAATTCAAATACGTATAGGGTCATTCCATGCGAAATCGATCACTAAAATGGGTCGATCTCACGGATTGATAAAAATCAATTATGAGGTAGTAATCAACTAAAGAACATAACTTTCATTCATCAATTTGCTATATTACGCAGAACTTCGGAAATATTCAACCTAAAAAAATTGTCAACACTGCTTGCACGTCTTTAAAGAAATATAAATATCTCGAAAAGTATTTATCCTAGAACAAACATTTTTTTTATAAATTACTCACAAGAAGACGGGCTTTTTGGACGGCCTAATAATTTTTTGCTACCAAACGTATTTCTATTTTTTTCTTAACGAAATATTCTAAAATTGCAAAACAATCGGTGTGGTCACATTTTTAAAAATCTGAAAAAAATTGTACAGATTCTTTGAACATTTCTGTATTTAAATGCAAAATGGCAAGCTGGACATTTTAATAGTTTTTGCAGGAGAAATTTTTATGGAGCGCATTACAAGCAGTTGGTGCACCATAGCCCACGGCCGGCCGGTGCAATCCTATCGCTACCTTTTAGTTAGTAATAATACGATTCATATAATAATAGCGATCTGTCTTAACTAGTGTACATAAGATAAATGCATCTATGTGGATATGATTATACTGATTAGTTAATTACTAATTTAATTAGTATTTAAATCGGTTTCTTCGGGTGTGTTACATAAATAAAGATCCTAAAATATTATAATGCAATAGCTTATTTAATTTAAGTTTTATTAAACATCAGAACCTACAATAGAACTCGGAAAAAGCGTTTATCGGTGCAGCTTTTCCGGACTAACTGTAAACTGTTTTTAAATTTAATATTAAAAACAACTCATTTTCTGGTTGGATGGAGAAAAAAATAGTAACAGCTTGATCTAGTAAACATCACTAATAAGGTTTATAAACAAAAATGTATACTGATTCACTCTTGGCCAATAACACGTCTTAAATGATATTGCTCGACGGAAACCACGAGAAGGTGGTGAATCGCTTTCCGTCAGGAAAGGTTTAGGAAAGATGATAATGGAAAAATGGGAAAAATAGAAAGTCGAGGATAGGAAAGATGAATTTAAAGAATTGCACGAATTACCTGAACAACGGAGCTTTCCTCTGAGGAAGAAAACGTTTTGGCTATAAGCTCTGTCTGAGATTGTACCTTTCTTGTACCTTTTACGGGTACAGCTAATTGAAATCTATTTGCTAGTTCGACAGTATGATTTGCGTGCTCTTCTTTGGTGCAGTATTCTATATTAAGGTTTTTTATATTCTCATTAGCCCATTGGAATAATTGTAAAGGATCTGTAATTTGATCAGTATGTGGTCTTTGCAGGCTCGCATGCTTGGCTAATCGTTTGATTGTACCCCCAAGTCTATCACATGGGCCCTTTCCATGGGAAGTAGCAAAAAAGTGCCATTCACCTTGTATTCCAAAATCTCTTTGGTGATAAACTAAATTTGCAAAATTGTACTTATTTTTGTACTGGGAAGCAGCTCCATCCGAAAAGTAAAACATCTTTTCAATTCTATTTTCAAATTTTGTTTTTACGAATGAAGTTAGCCGACATTGAAAAAGATGAACAGCACTTGTGTCATGCGTAAGGCAGTCGGAAATTATCACAAAATTTTCAATTTTGGTGTCATTATTACTGCGATGGTATATAGTAAAAGGGTGAATAGTCGCTTGTGTGTTAGTCCAGTGATAGCTTTGTACTTCATCCTGAATTACGAAAGAATAGTTTTCGGAAAAATCTGCGATTACTACTAATTCATCAATACCAAGATTTTCTTTTCTTTCTTTCAGAAAGTCGCTTTGCGTTCTGGCAATAAAATCATGCGTTTGAAGCTGCCGCAACTGTTGTAATAATCTATCAACATATTCATCGGGTGTACAAATGGATGTTCGCAAGGTACACCTATCCGTTTGTGTCCACTCTTTATATTCGATTTGAGTTATAAAATGTTCATCGAATAATTTTTCCATACGTAATTGTATGTCTTCAAATCCAGGACACAGACTGCAGTTTTGTAAATGACAAGACGTGGAAGGTGGTTGGCACATTACCATCGCTAGTATTCCCTTATAAGTTGTAGGAATGGCGACTGTATCCGTTTCAAGTTCGCCTAGTTTTGCTGCCATTAACATTAATTTGGGATTTTGGTGTATGACACATACACACACGGAATGAGTACCACTGGATCCTGCTAACACGCATTCTTTTGGCCGCAAAGACGCAAATTTAGAAAATCCTACTTTTTCCAGGGGATATTTTTCTTTGAAAGCCTCATACGTTTCTTTTAAATTGCACAAAACCAATCGCTTCTGTACGTGTATCCGACGATTTTCCTGCTTAACTGAGACAAAATCTTTTGCTCCAGGCATCATTCGGCTTATGCTATCATCTTTGTAAAAATCAACTACACGGATTGCTGTAGCTGCTGATAAAGTCTGACCAGGTTTCAAATTGGGAGAAGAAAGTAATCCTTTTACTTTACGTAGATTTTTAGCCTTACGTGCCATATAAAAAGTTGTTCCGAATTCTTTTATTATTTTTCTTATTGACCAACTCTCTGGAAGTACTGTGAGAATTCGAACTTTTTCACTGGAATCTGCCACGGACACGAACTTCTCCTTTAGGTCTATTATGATAGTACCGCCGACCGTTTCTTCTTCCTCCGAACTATCACTACTATCTTCGAATAGCTTTCTCTTTAGCGCTTTCTGGATTTTATCAATCTTCTGACGCTTGTTTGGATCTCTGCTAAAATCTTCCTTTATTGGCGACTCTTTGATTATTGGAAGCACCTTATTAACAGCTGTTATAATCGTTTGCCTCTCAGTTTCTTGGTCAACAAATACAGCGGAAGTAGTTGATGTGGAAGATCCTTTATTTTCATTTGATGATGACGATGATAATCCTGGAATATCAATTTCAGATCCTCTTGATGTGCTAACATCAACATTTTCTAACTCCCTTTCGCCTGTTGTAGCTATATTCTTAAGTCCACATAGATTTAGTCGACAACTAGAACATATATATTCTCCTAAAACTAAGTTAATGTCTTCACACAACGCACGTAACTGTCCAGGCACTTTTCTCACATTTTTTGTTACGCGATTATGACCTCGCTTCTTATGGGGGTTACAACAATAAAATTTTGGCATTATTGAAAACTCGTGATTTGTAACTTCATGAAGTTCACAGAACAACAACCTTATCAACTGCTGCTGTTTTCTAAAAACCAAGTTTATATTTAGTTGTCGGTAAAGGGAAGTAAATAGTATAAAACCAATAAAAGATAGAATAAAAGACTAATTGTACTCTGTGTCAATACCGTTACCGTCCTTTTTTCTAAAATTGCCTGTCGAATATTTATGACTCGAGATCCAAAGCTATATGTACCGTTATAACATAGTTTAAATGTTGAAAACCACTCTTCGTCAAACTCATTTGTAGAAATAGGTAAATGTTTTATTGTGCCTATTGTTCAAATAGGTTTTAAATGCTATTGTAGTAAAAGAGGACCGAGACAGGACATATCAATTTTTATACCATGCTACCAATAAAACTTCAGTACTTCATCATAAACATTTTAAGAGTTTATGAGAACATAAACATTAATTTACTATAGGTACCCTTTTAACGGAACAGTTGGAATTTATAATACGAAGCCGATCTGAAATACACAAGTAATTAACTAATCAATATAATCATATCCACATAAATGCATTTATCTTGTGTACACTAGGTAAGACATATCGCTATTATTATAGGGACCATGTGATTACTAACTAAAAGGTAGTGATAGGATTGCGCAGGCCGGTCGTGGGCTATGGTGCACCAACTGCTTCCAATGCGCTCCTTTTATTTTTTATGAATGAAAGTTATGTTCTTTAGTTGATTACTACCTCATAATTAATTTTCATCGAAATCCGTGAGATCGACCCATTTTAGTGATCGATTTCGCATGGAATGACCCTATACACTACTAACTATTAGAGGGTATAAATAATGAGATAAAAGACTCAACGATTCAGCGTGAGTAGAAAGGACTATTGTGTATTTTAATCTTGCCTCAGATCTTAATCAATGGGATTCCTACAGGCAGCAGAGAACGAAAGTGCATGTTGGGTATTGAGTTTGAGTAACATTAATCATATTTTGAAAACATATTTTGAATTTTGTAAATAATCCAACATCAATAATTACCACTAACAATCTGCAATATCAAAACTTATCTAATGAGCGCTAATGTACATTCTACGTGAAATAACGATATAAACAAAAATATCAATCAAAATAGATTTCAAGGAATGGTTCAAAACCTGCAAGAATAGGCATTAAAAAGAACATTTAAACTATAAACAAGTATAAATATTTTTATTTGTTCCTAACTTGTAAACATCGATTTATCAAGTCACTGTATTCCCCTTGAAAATGTCTAATAACTGGACCACGGTTGTAAAAAAAATAACTGGCTAGCATGTAATAGTTATTTATGTATTAAGGGCATAATGAAGCTTTTATGGCCAGAAGCGTTATTTCTAGCCGGAGGCGTCAGCCAAGGGCTAGGAAAAAGCTGTAGGGCCCTAACAGCAAGTTATGCCCGCTATACATACACTATTTTATGCACAGATTAAGTTTTTATGTCAAATCTATTATTGTGTAAAAATATAATTGAATCAGTACGTAGGTATATCAAGCAGCTGTGTGTGATTACTTATGTGATTATACGAAGTTCGTTACTATAGTTACTATTCCAAAATATTTAATTTCAGCTTATTTTCATTGGTAAGAAGTTATTATATATATATATATATATATATATATATATATATATATATATATATATATATATATATATATATATATATATATATATATTAAATAATATTTTGAATGCATTCATATAGAAAAATTTATCGACCCTGCTGGGATTCGAACCCAGGACCCTCCACTGTCTAGGTGGTATCTCTACCAACTGAGCCACAGAGTACGACTACCAGCATAGCGAGAAATTTTCCATATGAATTAGATATCAAGCAAACATGCAAGTAACTAGATATTTTCTGAATACTATTAATGAAGATCAGCAAGTCGCATGACAACAACATCAATATTCAAAGTATCTAGATTATAATGAATCATTCCGAAAGGAAATTAATTTTTATAAATTTTTAGATAGAGTTAATTTTTATCAAGTTGGATAATGATTTTACATTAAATAATATTTTGAATGCAAATTCATATAGAAAAATTTATCGACCCTGCTGGGATTCGAACCCAGGACCCTCCACTGTCTAGGTGGTATCTCTACCAACTGAGCCACAGAGTACGACTACCAGCATAGCGAGAAATTTTCCATATGAATTAGATATCAAGCAAACATGCAAGTAACTAGATATTTTCTGAATTTTTCTATATGAATTTGCATTCAAAATATTATTTAATGTAAAATCATTATCCAACTTGATAAAAATTAACTCTATCTAAAAATTTATAAAAATTAATTTCCTTTCGGAATGATTCATTATAATCTAGATACTTTGAATATTGATGTTGTTGTCATGCGACTTGCTGATCTTCATTAATAGTATTCAGAAAATATCTAGTTACTTGCATGTTTGCTTGATATCTAATTCATATGGAAAATTTCTCGCTATGCTGGTAGTCGTACTCTGTAGCTCAGTTGGTAGAGATACCACCTAGACAGTGGAGGGTCCTGGGTTCGAATCCCAGCAGGGTCGATAAATTTTTCTATATGAATTTGCATTCAAAATATTATTTAATGTAAAATCATTATCCAACTTGATAAAAATTAACTCTATCTAAAAAAATATATATATATATATATATATATATATATATATATATATATATATATATATATATATATATATATATTACAGTACGAAGCAATTTGCCCCAAGACGATAAGCGCTGGGCTAAGTCATAAAGTACTGGCTGTTCACACTGAACAGTTGCGGTTAGAACATTCGACTTATATTCAGGTAATTCTTCACAATCCTTTGGTGAAAAGGGTTTTATAGGCCAATCAGATGGCTGACTACGAATCCATGATGGACCATTCCACCAAAGATCGTGCGATATTAATTGGGAAGGTAACATACCACGAGAAAGGCAATCACAACAATTATCCGCTCCTGCTACATGATAAAAGTGATGTGGGTTTAAATTTTCTTGGAACTGGGCTACGCGGTTACCAACAAAGATACTCCATCTATGGGGTGAGGAATGTATCCATGAAAGAGCTATAGTGGAATCAGAAAATGCATAAATTCCTTCAATAGAAATGCGGGGGTGATAAGTGTCATACACAATTTTGACCAGTTTATATCTATATTATTTATTTTATTTAGTTTATATCTATATATTGCTCAATTTTATCGCAAAATCAGTACATAAACATATTTGTTCTTGTTTTTCTTTATTTATTTATATATATTTTTTGAAAGTTCTGCAAACTTTCAAGGTGGGGAGCATGGTTGCGCTGCGCTCACCGCATGTTTGAGGTGACGCCATATAGCGCAGGGCGCTCTCTTGTAATTTTTCCGCTTATCGCTATTTTGGATAGCGTCTATGGCGTTGCCAGGATATGATGGCCGCCAACTATTTGTTTTGAAGCACCTTAGCAACGAGAGAACCAATACAGAAAAAAAAATACGTTGACATAATTGGTATTTTGGCCCCTTTTTGTGTGAATCCTATAAAACCGCCCGCCCTTTCAATTTCACCATTTTGATTATTTGGTGTGGATCAATCAGAAGTCAGCAGCAGCAGGAGTAATTACTGGTGAGTCCCTTGTGCTTTGGCTCTCAATGCATAGAGTTGTAGACCAATCTTACTCCCACATTTTTTGTTACATTATCATTCTTTAATTTTCTTAATTTTTTTGGTGAGGCTATTAACACGCCCCATCAATTATATACAATTTCTTACCAACAATATGAGAAACAGCATGTCGAGATCGCTCGATTTCGTTGTGTCTAACATTGAAAACATTAATGTTTCACATTATCTAGAACCCATAGTTCTCGAGGACCTTTATCATCCAGCCGTGCTAGTATATTTTGCTAATCATAAAAATACAAACAATTTTGAAAATAATCTTAATAAAAAGTCTTTTAACTTTAGACGTGCTGACTCTATAGCTCTATATAACTCATTGTTCAATGTAGATTGGATTCTTTTAAATCAGTTTGATGATGTAGATACATGCGTGGATGGACTTTATAACACCTTATTTAATATTTTTGTAACTTACGTTTCTCTTTACCAGTCACATAAAAGAATACATCGTAGATGGTATACCTCAGACATAATACAAAATATTAAAACTAAAGCAAAATCTGTGAAAGAATTTAGGCAAACTGAACGTCCTGAATTCCTGACGGGAACCTTAGATTACTTATTAAATCACAAACTGCATCTGCATACAAGCATTATATAGAAAATGTCTAATCATTAATACCTAATGATTCAAAACAGTTTTGAGCATATTCATAATAAAAAGAATACGTCAAGAATCCCAGGTAATATGATCTTTAATCAAGTGGATATCTTACAGATCCACCAGAGATTGTAAACACGTTTGTAAATTTTTTTGAAACCTTTTTTGCTCAATCAAGTCTCATGTCAGTTCTGTCGACACACTTAATAACAATATTAATCTACGTCTTCCAATAATTTCTGAAAAAGCTGAATTGAATCTATAGCCTTAGTGTTATTTTAAAATTTTTAAATTGTGGTTATACAATAAATTCTCAAGAAATCTCAGAAATATGCTTATCAGATTGCAGCCATATATCGTGTATTCCGCGGTTACGTACCGTGATGCGTTTTTATGAAGCGAATATGTTAGCAAATTCCCAGAAATTATTTTTAAGCTACAGAACTTATAATTTGATGCATTTTTTGCTCTTAATAAAAATACATTTGTTTTTTTAATATCTGATGCCGTTTACGAGCAGATCAAGTTAAAACATGCGTTACGTACAGTGATAAAATGGAGACATGAAATACTAGGAAATTATAAGTTTTGCAATAGTTCTGCGAACTATTCATAAAAAACTTACAATTTGATTATTTATTTAATATTTAGAGAAAACCAAAAATGATGCCATACCAATGATTTTGTTTTTAGATGCCCTTAATGGCCAATTTAGATCTTGAAGGCGTTACGTATAATGTCACATGCGTTATGTACTGTGACAAACCAAAAAGATAATATTTATTATTGAAGTTCAGACACAATTTCTTTTGATTTAATCGATCTTTAGTTGTCTAATAGATTTTTTTATTATTCAATAATAATTAACTGCAATTCAAAACTAAATTAACTGACATTATTGTCCTTAACCATCACCGTAATTACATGCACCGAATTACAGTTTTCATTTTACTGCACAAATTTTTGCATAAAAATCTAACAAATAAGCCATTATCATCGTAGTTTGGCTGCGGCAATTGTTATCTTATCTTTACCTTAAACGCGCGGTATGCAAAATTGTACAGCTGGTTCCTTATGTGTCCTACTATGTACAGGAAATATTGCTTCATTCCAAAGATGTTATGGATTTTTTTTATTACCTATAGGGAGATATACGGAGGAATTACGTCACAAACAGCTAAGATATTATAGAGAACACAATACTAGAAAATGTTTTAGAAGTGCTTGCAAAAAGGACCTGCTTAGAATTTTATTAATATCGTCGGTTCCTAAAATATTCAATTTAAAAAGTGGTTCTTTAAATTCTGATGTTCTTGCTACTAACTACGACTATCTAAAAAATAGTCCAAATGAATTAGCCTATGATCATCATACAACTTATATGCTTAAGTTGGTACAATAACAGCCTTGGTAGTGCAATGCTGGCGTGCCGGACTTTCACCTAAGCGGCCCGCGATCGACTCCCGGCGCCGGCAGATCTGGTTAAGGTTTTCTGCAGTTTTCCTTAGCTGTAACACAAATGTGGGATTTGCGCTGTTCCATCTGAGTAGGTATTGCGACACCTGAGCTGACCCCCACCCTTTTTATGCAAATGACCCGCGATCTAATTAATATTCAAATGGGGCGTGGTCTAATTAAATGCGCGAATTAATATTCAAATGAGGCGTGGTCTAATTAAATGCGCGAATTAAATGCGCGAATTAAATGCGCGAATTAAATTAATTGATCTAATTAAATTAATTCACGGTATCATTTACATATCTCCTCTCTCATTTACATATATAATTTCTCATATGCATGCGCGAACATATCTGCCATTTTGTATCTGTCATTTTCAATTTGTCATCTAGGATTTCCCACCCTTAGATTCAAATTTTTAGTACTACTACTGCCATCTATCGGTGACGTCATATGATCGGTATAGTAGATTTCTACTAGTGATAGGCAACCCGCAATATTTTTTATAAAAAACCAATGGAGCCAACAGGATTTGAACCGGGGACCGCTCGAATGGTAGTCAGCCAATGCATCCACTACACCAACGAGGTAATCTATTAAAAGACTGTAAAAGTTGTATTTATTAAATAGTTACGCGTCAGCGCTAATCTTATACGAACTAAAATTCATATTAAGCATAATTAATCTATATGATTATTTCGACGAACAACGTTTTAAAATAACGCAAAGAAATCTTAATCCTAACAAAATAATAAGCGGACTTAAAATTCCTAGAGCTCGTAACAATGAATCATTACACTAGAATGTTAAATGCTGCGTAAAAATTTATATGGATGCTCGAATTAATCATTTCTCATACGCATGCTCGAATTAAATTATTTCACGGTATCATTGGCATATCTCATCTGTCATTTACATTTATCATTTCTCATATGGATGCTCGAATTAGATTAATTGATGGTATCATTAACATATCTCATATGTCATTTCTCATATGGATGCTCGAATTAAATTAATTCACGGTATCATTAGCATATCTCATTAACATTTATCATCTCTCATATGCATTCACGAATTAAATTAATTCACGGTATCATTAGCATATCTCATCTGTCATTTACATTTATCATTTCTCATATGGATGCTCGAATTAATCATTTCTCCTACGCATGCTCGAATTAAATTAATTCACGGTATCATTAGCATATCTTATCTCTCTCATTTCTCATATGCATGCGCGAATTAAATTAATTCACGGTATCATTAGTGTATCTCCTCTCTCATTTACATAACTGATATCTCATTCTGTACATCTCATTTTTATATATTATTTGCCATCTCTCATCTCTCTCTCTCTCTCATAAATTTATTTTAAAATAAATCAGTCCTATTTGATATTTATCTACAGGTCATCATGTAATTCTGCGAAAATAATTTAATATGAAACGTAATAATAAAAAATTTATTTTCAACTATACAAAAGTAACTCTTAAGCTACTGTCAATCAACTGTCGGATTAGCTCTGATGCATTAGACCTGTTTAAATATACGCCATAAACATTTAGTTTGAAAGAAAAGAATTAGGGTCGTTATGATTTCATAAAATTTTATTCAAGTGAATCTTCTTAAGAATATAGAACACTGTAAAGCATTATTTTTAAAATTCAAAAACATTATCTATAGCTAAAACTGTTTAAGAAATAACTTTCAAACTAAATGTTTTTGCATGAAAATACGTACAAACTAATTAGCCAGATTGTCTTCGACATTCTTTAAAACTGCTTTCAACTATAAATAAACAAACGTTCTTACGAATGACTGACTGAAAGGAATTTAGATTTTATAAATAATTTGTTAAGAGACCAAAGCTACTGTCAATCACTTGTCGAATTATCTCTGTTGCAGTTTTAAAAGTTAATGAAGCGTGAATCAAATCTCTATGATTCATTTGAAAGCAGAAATACTAAACAAGTGACGTTTCAATTGAAATTAATTCAATTAGAAATCACTCGTGAGACTTCTCATTCGTTAACATTGATAGTATACGCATTATTATTAATTTAGATTGAACAATAATAAATATATAGATGCATTATTTTATACGGTGCCCTTTTTATAGCGTCGAATCTGCTTAAAAAGACTTATTGTTCTTTCGTTTAAATATTTAGGTGAATTTTAAAAGAAAACACAAAACGTCTACCTGCAGGAACAGATTTAGAAATTTATTATCTACCGGACGGAATACACCCTATTTTTATGGTTTGATTGTTCAATGCTGTCACCAATATATATTTCTTGAAAAACGCTATCTGATCGACCCATCTACCGCAAAAATCCTACCTTTTTTGTTCGATTAAAGCTGTAGATTTCATTATATATATATATATATATATATATATATATATATATATATATATATATATATATATATATATATAATACTGCATGTACGAGCTCTATAATATTTACCATTATTATTATTTAATCTGCCTGAGAATAAAAAACTTCTTTAATCTATCTGTGAGCGAGTTAACATTTAATCATTACTCAAGCCAAGTGGTGACCTAATTAAATGTATGCGAGATAAACGCCTCGAAGCGGAACGCCCACGATTGCAGGTGCAGTATCAAACCCACGGCCACGTGTGTGCATAACAAGCAGCTGCAATACTCAGAACTGTATATAATGCATTTTCTATGAATTCCTAGAGGAAGTAGAATGCTATCATCACGTAGGCACAGCCCACGGCCACGTGTGGTCAATTGGAGGACTTCACACCCACAGAAAGGGTATATAACGACCAGCACTTGATAGGATAGCTCAGACTGAGTTACAACGAAGCTTGGAAGATAGAAACGTTAATTGATGTTTACCTTCTTTCAAGCAATACTCCCAGCTTTAGTTAAAATTGTATAATAGTATTTAAGTGATTATGCAAGTGCATATTGTATAAATTCACTACGAATAAATATTCTATTGTACTTAACAATAAACTGTGTTTATTTTGTAACTTGGGCTCCGTCTTTTGCGTTTTTAAAATAAAGTACCATTTTTAAAAACGCCCTTCAACGACAAGAAACGTTAATTGGCGCAGTCGGTAGGATAGGCAAAAGGGCTCAAGACACCGTTTTTCGAAAATTAAAAGCACCGTCGAGTTCCTTGGCTTTTAAGTCTTCATTTGCCTATCGAATCAGCATCTGGGAACCAGCGATTCAAAGGACAAGCAACGCCTGAGACCGTAGCCGTTTCCAGAGCATCACCTGTACGTAGCATCGCCGTTTCCAAGGGACAAGCATCGCCCGAAGAACGCACAGCTGCTGCAGAAGCCTGACTATTGGAGTCATTCCTGACTATTGGAGTCATTTTAACGGCAAAATTCAAGCCAACAATGAAGATAGAGTAAGAAACTAACTATCAATTATTATTGTTAAAGGCGCATTGCGCAAACAAATATCAAACAAGTTTACAAATTATATTCAAAAATCAAACAAGATTAACAATTTATTAATTTTAAGTTTAATACATACTAAACCCTTTAGATTTAAGATCACGTTGCTTGTAGTAAGCGAGACGGATTGGTGTATCAACTAGTGATACTTAATTTCCAGCCCACTTGCAAGCAATGGGTAGGCACCTTTAGATTTAAGATCACGTTGTTTGTAGTAAGCGAGAAGGATTGGTGTATCAACTAGTGATACTTAATTTCCAGCCCACTTGCAAGCAATGGGTAGGCACCTTGAATAGGCGCTTACTAACATAAAAATCATTTTTATTAAGTTTAGAATATTTCAAACTTTGTTAACAAATTTATAGAATTTTTAAGTATTTATTTTTAAAGTGCAAACGATTTACTAATCGTTTTCATGATTAATACTGATACGTCATCAGATAGTGAAACTGAATTACCAATTAACACAACTTTTGTAAGATCTGCATCACGACCGATAAGTTTACGTCCATCTAAATTATCGATCAGCAAGCAAAGCCATACTACAATGGCACAAGGTAATCAACCTCAATTACAACCCCAAGTAACACCAGCCCCTATTGTCCAACAATGTGTAGGCTACCCACCTGGCTTTCATACAAGCCTTTTAAATGAAATTCCAACCTATGACGGAAACCCCGTCGAATTATCTGAATATATTCGAGCTGTAGAAGACATTTTCTGCCAATTTTGGCAACCACACGACCCAGCAGATTATATCAACAGACTTTTACTTTCCTCAGCACGCAACCGCTTAAAAGGCCCAGCCTTAGAGGTCGTAACTGGACAAGTATTTGATTCATGGTATTCTTTAAAAGACACCCTTCTTAGTAATTTTGGAGACCAACGATCGGAACTGAACATCCGGATCGATCTGTCTCGTATGAGACAATTATCACGAGAATCTCCCGTAGAATTCTATAATCGAATTAGATCCTTATTAGCCATACTAAATTCTAAAATTGCACTAGGCTCGGAAATACCAGAAATAAAAGAGTACCAAGCCCGAGATGCTAAAGATTTAGCTCTTAAGACCTATTTAGGAGGACTTTCCGAACCTTTTGGAAGTTTCCTTCGTAGTAGAGCACCAACATCGCTCGAAGTAGCCTTAACTTATATAAAAGAAGAACTGGACATACGATATTTTCAAAATACACAACAAAATAACTCACAACCTAAGTTTTTACCACAACCAGTTCCCCTAAGCAATTTCAATAAACCCCAACCAACTTTACAACCCCCTCAGTTTAAACCACGATCATACCAGAACGTATTGCCACAATTTAAGCCTAATTTTAATCCCACTCATCAATTCAAACCAAATATTAATACTACAAATCAATTTAAATTTAATCCAGTAACTCAGCAGTTTGGAAATAATTCCCGACCTAATGTGTTTGCACCCAAAAGGGATTTTCAACCACAAAATCGGCCAGAATCAATGCAAGCTAGTACCATTAAACCGAGACCGATACATCCTAATACATCCATGAGACCCCCTAATCCAAATTTCAATCGAAATAATAATCAACCCAATTTTAGTCGACCAAATCCCCAACCACGAACGTTCATTTCTAAAGAATTATATTCAACAGAATTTCAAGAAAAAATCCCACCTGTTAATCAAATTAACACTGACTTTGAATACGACCACTACGATGAGACCCACGGAGAAGAAATTAACGAAAATTTTCGCGAAGAAGCCTCGGAAAACAATTAAAATCTTTTACATTTAACCCTAAATCATCTACACCCTTTATAATTACACCCCAAACAAATGAAAAACTCTTACTAGACACAGGGAGTAGCAAAACTATCCTTTCACCCGAATTTGTTTATAAACATTACCCCGAATCCATTTTTGAATATCCTTTTGAAATTACAACCTCTTACGGTACAACGTATCATAATCAAGTAGCAACAGTTCCTATTTCCCTTTTACTCGATAAAATAGAAGGAAAACATTTAGTATACCTTCTTAATTTTCATTCCAATTACATTGGCATTCTTGGAAATGACTTGTTGAAGAAATTAGGAGCAAGAATCAATTTTCGTGGAAATTATATCCAACGAAACGGAAAAACCGTAGTACCATTCTTTTTCAACGAACCATCTCTTAAAGAAACTATATTAATACAACCATCCTATTTCGAAAATCCCGCTTCAAAGAAATCCAAAATTTTAAATACTTCAAACAACTTCACTCCGCAATTTGACCCAACATATATTAGTTTTAATCAACGTGAAAATAATTTTCCTTCACAAAATCTGTCGGAACAACATAAAAATGTTCAAGAAAAATCAGCTTCAAACAATGCTTGTTACAACGACTTTGAAAATATTTTCCAAAATTTTCTAACTCAACCAAATAGAGAAAACATTGTCCCGACGGTAACTCAAGAATCAAATCCGAAGGATCAATCAAATTTAAATGATACAGAAATCTTTATTTCAAAACCTATTCGAATCAAAATCAATAACCTTGACAGCTATAAAAATCAAAATTTACGAAATGGTCCCAAAAAACGCAAATCTTATGAAGCGAAACTTGACCCAAAGTCAAAACGGATTAAAAGCAAACAGACCCCAATAAACAAAACACTCAAAAGGAAAATACATGCTAGAAAATATAACAATAGTTTACGCAAAACGAAGAAAAATACGAAATCCAACAAAAATTCAAGTCGTATTAACAAAGCCTGGTTGAAAAGAAATAACCAGCAACTAATGGAATACCTAAAATTTCAAGATCAAAATAAACAAATAATCCCTCTTAGAATAAATAATAGACGGTTTACATATTTAAAACCCAAAATGAAATAATCATCTGACAAACTAAATTTCAAGTAGATTAAAATGACTATTAACAGGCAAAGAATACTGAACACGATTTAAATACCGAAACTAAAATACTTTTATTAAAGAGATTTAACACAATTAACAAAATTTACAATTTACAATTAACAAAATTCCCTTTGCAAAATTCAAATTGCTCACATTGCAACGATAATAAGAGTAGATAGATCTTTATATTACGCTAACGTGACCTCCATAGTCACACTTAAATAGCACATACACGGTGACTCCCCGACGACGTCGGCGAAAACGTCGTCGACGACGTCGGGGACAAGGTCGAAATAATGAGGTAATGTTTACATTTACTGTAATTTAATGCATGACTGTGTATAATAAAATTATTAATATCGTATTTCTTTTAAGACATCAAAATGAAAGAAAGTAGTTTTGAGCATAATAAAATGCGTACTGAATTTCTTTCTTTAAAGTATTTCGAAATAGCTTATGCAATTAACAAAACTTTTCATAAGCGGAATAATATTGATATCCATCGATAGAATTACAAGTAACCCTTTATTATAAAACGAAAACTCTTTGTTTTTTTTATTAATCTCATTCTTAATTTAGTTTAAAAATGGATATAATTAACGCAGGATTTAGGATTCTGAGTTTTGGTTCGCAAATAAGGATTTCCTATAAAGGACGACTTTTGATAAAATTTGGTAGTGATAATCGTCGGAAAAATATCATGTTTAAAAATGTAATGGTTTCACCGTCGCTTCCTTTTCCGTGTAGTTTTAAAATTTTATGCTGATGGTACATAACCTTATAATAAAAATCCTTCGGCTCATTTTGTCGCAATTCTTTTAACAAGGACATGTGTGAATATTGTTTGCGATCTAAAAACCATATTTTCTTTTTTTTCGTGGTGTTTCAGTTTCTTCTTCTTCGAAGCACAAGGCAACTGCCACACCAACTGCAATTTTTTTTCTCAAAGATAATTTATAAAAATCCATCTTATCACTTGAAAGTGTCACAGCATATTGAATTCATAATGTTTTCTTAAAAAGTATAATAAAGAAAGCATATATTTTTTAGTAATCCCAGATGTATATGTTTATTTTGCCTAATAATAATTTACAGTTGACAAGGGTTTTATTTTCACAGTTGTAAACAGTTGTTTGTAAACAAATGTAATAAAAATGAAATAATTCAAGTAAACCCGAAAAAGATAGATATAGTATAACGTTATGTACCATCAGCATAAAATTTTAAAACTACACGGAAAAGGAAGCGACGGTGAAACCATTACATTTTTAAACATGATATTTTTCCGACGATTATCACTACCAAATTTTATCAAAAGTCCTTTATAGGAAATCCTTATTTGCGCACCAGAACTCCTAAATCCTAAATCCTGCGTTAATTATATCCATTTTTAAACTAAATTAAGAATGAGATTAATAAAAAAAACAAAGAGTTTTCGTTTTATAATAAAGGGTTACTTGTAATTCTATCGATGGATATCAATATTATTCCGCTTATGAAAAGTTTTGTTAATTGCATAAGCTATTTCGAAATACTTTAAAGAAATTCAGTACGCATTTTATTATGCTCAAAACTACTTTCTTTCATTTTGATGGCTTAAAAGAAATACGATATTCATAATTTTATTATTCACAGTCATGCATTAAATTACAGTAAATGTAAACATTACCTCATTATTTCGACCTTGTCCCCGACGTCGTCGACGACGTTTTCGCCGACGTCGTCGGGGAGACACCGTGAGTGGTGCCCATTACAGCGAAATCTATTTTTAAAACGAGACCAGCTGTCTGTTCATCTCAAGTTACTTACTGATAATTCTTGCTGCAAGGAATTATTAAATTCAAATGATTACTTTGAT
Organism: Agrypnus murinus; assembly: GCA_929113105.1. Taxonomy (NCBI): domain Eukaryota; kingdom Metazoa; phylum Arthropoda; class Insecta; order Coleoptera; family Elateridae; genus Agrypnus; species Agrypnus murinus. The sequence continues at coordinate 228,632,880 of OV816025.1, read as the reverse complement.
AAAATAAATAAAACTGCAATTAACAAATTTACTCTTTCAAATAATTTTAACAATTTAATTTACCCAATTTTATAAATACTTCTAACTAAATGTCAATTTCAGACAACTGTATTAACCCAAGAATATTTAAATGCATATAATAAACATACGTAATACATAAATTAATACCTTCTTCAACTTTGCTTTTAAAATAAAACTCATAAATTTTATGGTACTTAAAAATGATAGAAATTAAATCGAACCATACCTGAAAATAATTATTAGAACCATCAATGGAAAAACTTTCCTGGAAATCGTTTCCCAATACAACAATTTTTATTTTAACATAAAAAGGACCAATTTCAACCTACAAATATTTATTTAAACTTTCTGAACTTCAACCATTCATCTGTATAATATATTTTAACATCGCCATACGTAATAAAAATTTAGTTTACCGCTAATACACCCCTTGATAATTAATGATGATACTATAAACATTGAAATAATCAAAAACTCCAGAACCTCATCCTAACCCTTACAATTTACAATGCTTTCTGAATACAAACTATTTTACCACGACAAATACATTCAACCACTATTGACATGGATTAATACAAGTTTTTAATCAACAAAATTAAAACAAAAATCTGACCCCTACGTCTAATCGCCCCTTTCACACTGTACACATGGACATATTTCACATCAATAATGAAAAATATCTTACTTTCATAGATTCTTTTTCAAAATTTGATCAAACCTACTATTTAAAATCAAGTAACATCATAGATGTTGTAGACCGATTATTGCATTCCATTATAACCTATACCACGTCGAAAATATTAGTCGTTGACGGCGAATTCGATAAACAACCTCTAAAAATTTTGCTGAACTGCACAGAATTAAACTACATGTAACCACCCCCTATAACCATCAATCTAATGCTACAGTAGAACGTTTACATTCTACGCTTCTCGAACATTATCGACTATTAGAAAACACACCTGAAGAAAGACAAATTTATTATTGTATCCTAGCCTATAATCACTCAATTCATTCAAACCTGAAATATATCCCTTTTGAAATCTAACCTTGACGCTGACGACGGTCGACGGTATGAAGAACTTATCCAAAAATTGACAACATCTACCGATACTCAAAAAATGATCCTACAAGAACAAGCCCAAATTTTAAATGATACAATCAACACCTTCAAAACCAATATTGAAACCCTCGCACAGAACCAAAATCTTCTAAGTAAAAATCTCAATAAAATCCTAAATACGTTCACTGTATTAGATCAATCAATTCAATCTTTACAACTATTTATCACCACATGTATGGATCTCGAAACCTCGTTAACCTTTGCCCAAAACCATCAGCTACATTTATCTTTAATTGATAACAACGATTTGTTATCGATACTATCTCAAATCTCAAACACACTACAAAGACTACCTACCAAACAAACTTTGGATGTCCCATATCCCATTAACCATGAGAATCTACATCTTTATGAATCCTTAATTTGGATCAAGGCATATCAAAAGAACACCACACTCACTTTTATATACGAGATTCCTCTAATAAAACCATCCACAGAACACCAATACATAAGACTAATCCCATTTCCTGCTGCTCACAACAACCAATTCCAAATGGTCATTCCCATCTACAACACCATACTGTTTAATACCGACTTTAGCATTCCCATCACCGATAATCAATGTATGCAAATAACCCCTTCACATTATTTCTGTTCACAAACAAATTACTTCACAATCCCAAATTCCAAATTGTGCGAAACACAATTATTAGCCTTCAAGGAAGCACAAAACTGTCAACCTGTCATATTTGAATTGCATACGACAAAAGTAATAAAAATAAATCGATCCACCTGGATCATTAGTTCCCCTAATAAAACGATCATCGATAGCAGATGTATCGACTTTATAACACGAAAGACCATTACTGGATCAATATTACTCCATCTTACCAGTGGCTGTTCCGTTGTAATCAATCAAAACGAACTTTTGGCTACATTTCAATCATCTTCCCTAGAAGAGAAACAAATCGCTATGGCATCCATCGGAAAATTGCAACCCGATTCAGTCCATGTACCCGAAATTACAAAAATTGACCTATCACCTATAAATGTTCATCAATTAATCCAGAATCAAGCGAAATTAACAAAGGACATGTCTACACTCGAACGTATTACTCCTATCAGTTATACTCCATTACATTATGGCCCTTTAATTCTCAGGCTGATCATGACTATCATAACAATAAGTCTTATCTTCTTTGTATACTACAAACGCAGATTATTTGCCACCAAAATGAATCTACTAACGTCACCCCTTAAAGAACCCGACAATGTAACTTTTAACGCAACTTCAAGTCCCCTGGTCCAAAGAAGATCACCTTTAACATAGCTATTATTGTTATTATCAATACTAACCTAATTATAATGACACATTAGTATTAGTATTATATATATATTATCATTGTTACTCTGTTCTATATTCATATTATGTATTCTATTATGTATCTATGTAATCTCCATATACTAAGTACTATTTTATTTACTGTCTTATTATGCATGCTTGTTATTATCAATCTATTTGTGAAATGTGACACCTCCTACTTTTCATTTAACCAGTCACTTTATTATGACCACTGAAATATTCTTCTTCAAAGCATATTTCATTCTTGCGTGGGAGGAGTTAACATTTAATCATTACTCAAGCCAAGTGGTGACCTAATTAAATGTATGCGAGATAAACGCCTCGAAGCGGAACGCCCACGATTGCAGGTGCAGTATCAAACCCACGGCCACGTGTGTGCATAACAAGCAGCTGCAATACTCAGAACTGTATATAATGCATTTTCTATGAATTCCTAGAGGAAGTAGAATGCTATCATCACGTAGGCACAGCCCACGGCCACGTGTGGTCAATTGGAGGACTTCACACCCACAGAAAGGGTATATAACGACCAGCACTTGATAGGACAGCTCAGACTGAGTTACAACGAAGCTTGGAAGATAGAAACGTTAATTGATGTTTACCTTCTTTCAAGCAATACTCCCAGCTTTAGTTAAAATTGTATAATAGTATTTAAGTGATTATGCAAGTGCATATTGTATAAATTCACTACGAATAAATATTCTATTGTACTTAACAATAAACTGTGTTTATTTTGTAACTTGGGCTCCGTCTTTTGCGTTTTTAAAATAAAGTACCATTTTTAAAAACGCCCTTCAACGACAAGAAACGTTAATTAGCGGTTTCCGTGAATTTTATTTTTTTTTTGTAAACCGTTATAAAAATTTAACAGGGGTAGAACTCGTATTTATTGTGTATTTCATTTAATTATTATTATGCAGTCGTATTTAAGTGAACCTGTCTTCTCGACATGATAGAACAAACAAAAGGCTTTAAATCAAGACACACAGTCGCATTTTTTTTTCTTTTTCATTTCATATTTGAAACTATTTACTAGAAAGCTGGTAATTATGAAATTTGGTTTTTTAATAAATTAAACTGTCAGTGTGGGGATTATATATAGATCTGAAATTTGATACAAATAATAATAATAAATAAAGGCAAAGGTGTACATTAGAATTTTACAAGCCCTTGAAGAACGCAATATTAATTACAGAGATGCATGGGTCGGGTGTCATAAGCTATTTACATATGTTACACTCATAAATATTGCGAAAATGTTAACGACACTACCACGTTAAGATATACTAAAGCTATTCGACGACAGTTACTACATACTTTTTGAATGTTAGCAAGAGGCGATATCGATTGTAACCTTTATTTAATACAAATGGAATTATTGTCACGTATATGTATCACGATTGCATAAACTAAACTTTACAGTGTCATAATTATTGAACCCAGACGACGTTTGATTGATTAATAACTTAGAGTTCCTTTATGATAATATTAAATTAGCTTAATAATAATATGTATTTTTATTAGTAAATAAATATTAAGAGCATTATAATAATGGTGCGTCATTGAGTTTTTACCGACGTCGATCTTCATTTTTTTTTGTCAAATTCAAACAACTGAAGGTTGATAATTGAAAATACTGCATGAGAAATCAAGTCGTTCTTGACATTGAATCCATATATCCTAACTCTTATCTTATATAGCCTATTATTATATAGGTACTCTGTGATAACCATAGTAATATCTGGGTAAAATCCAGCCATTATTTTAAAGGTTTAATTTTCATTGCAGTCAATTTCGACACTTTGAGTTTTTAACATTTTTTATCAGGGGGTGGTTATAAAAGTTCTCTTTTTATGAGCTCTGTCAAAGAGTTTGAGAATTATCGCCCCTTCTATGCAATAAACATTTGAGAGCATCGTTTAAAGATTTCTATCTTACAGACCATCGTTAGACAAGAGTAACAAAATTGTCAGAAAGGTATTTTGTTTTCACAGTTGTTATCTGCTAATCAGCTTTAAAAAGGCCAGTTATACATATAGCTTATTTACGTAATCGAGTGTTCTATTGTATTAGAATTTATAGATATGACAATTTTTCCCTCATAAACTAAGAACAGCTCTTAATAAATATAAACTGTTGACCCTGGGCAGGGGAATAAAAATTATCTATGTTGAGATCTACATTTTAAACATCAGTAAATTAATAGGCAGGTGTTCTCGTGGGAACTTGATTTTTACCCCAACTCTCAGGTCTATCAAAGGTATGCTGCGCATCACCAATGATAACCCTATGGGATATTACGCAAGATCTTGTAGTTTGGTAACGTAACCAGGGGAGGGGGCTTGTTCACTGTTTGGCTATAAAAACCCAAACTCATAGCAATACCTGCTATATAGATGCTCGACTACAGTTCAAGAGCTTCATTACGTTTAATGGTAGTAAAATAAAACTCTGAGTGTGTGCGTGTGTGTGTGTGTGTGTGTTGGTACCTGTCTAAATCAGCAACTTTAGCCAACCATAAGGTAGGATTTTTCTCTTATTTTTGTAATGATTCATTTGTACTAAATTTACGCGTTGATGTTGTTTTAAGAGAGAAAAAAAAGCATCATGTCGCTATTATCATTAAACGAGTTCGAAGACGGTAACAATCTAAATGAGTTACAATTACAACAACAGTTTCGACAGTGTATCTTAGACGCAGGAGTCAGCATACCTATTTCAGTAGCAGCGCTTATTTGTTATGAATATGACCATCTGCTATCTAGCGGGGAGCAGCTGTCTGATTCACGTCGTTATACATCGGCCCCTGTTCAAATACAGAGCAGTGACAGTGAAGAACATATGATCAGTGCGTGTAATCAGCTTTTACGGGGGGTAGAAACAATAAATAGACGTTTAGGAGTGAACTGTATCACATTTGTTAAATTTATTCGTTTATAAGATGATAGGGGCTACTTCTACATTCTACTATGTTTGGTTTCATGGTATCAATACTGTAGAACTTGACATGCGGAAGAGGGCCAATGTAGTTAGCGTTAGAATACTCCACATGAAACAATTTTGATGGGAATTTTGAATGTTTATTACAGCTTTCTTCTGCTGGATAGGATCCGGAAGTGTTATATATGAAGAAGCTTTCAGGGAGTTGTATTTGCTGATATTCAATTCGATAAACAACAGGTTTTAATGTCCAGCCGCTCTCTTTCTGTTGAAATTCACTTATTTTATTATCTAGTTCATCCGTAAAATGGTTGTATGCAAGATCTAGATCTATTGAACAGTCAAAGTTTTTAACAACAGCGAGGATGGTATCAATGGAGCCCGGAAACAAACCCCCCAGACTTGGATGCTTTATTATACAGGGTTACATCGTACAACCAGATCTCTTGTATGTACTGCACTATGTAACCCTTACGAATGGCCAATACCAGCTCGTCCAAGACCCAGGTTCCGTTGATGATTCGATCCTCGACGTCATGCTGACAGTCGGTTTGGCTTAATTCTTCAGTACAAGTGCGACATAACGGGAACAGAAGTTTATTGTACATTTTGACGGGTAAGACCGGCTGATATAGATCCTGAGGCGGTAACACTGTACATTTTACTACACCGTTGATGTTTTCCTGTATGAAAGCCTTCGGCTCGATATGCTTGGTGTTAGTTATTACAGCAGTTCGCATGCGTCCCTTAAATGCTGATTTCATATCAACCCACTTCACGCGATCGCGAGCTGTCTCTTTTCGCTGACTATTACTTACACCTACAGTTTTAAGGTTTAATAATCTCCCTATATGATCTCGCTTGGGCCAGGCGGGTTGATAGATGATTCTTAACCCCTATAGATGTTTCTTTTTCCTGTGCTCTATTGATTCTCCATATAGCCGAGGTGACATCTTATAACATAATCCGAAAGCCGTTTGGGAACTCTCCTATTAGATTCGTGTGTTGCTTACGTGTGCGGTATACATCTTGTTCACTGGTGTCGAAATGTTCATGAGCGTCTTGTTTAATTACTTCATACAGATTAGGCGTTTCTACAACGTATACTAGGGAATCTGTATCGCTATAACAAATTCGTGTCTTGTCACCGAAACGTCGTCTCATGTATGAGTAATGAAAGTCATATAGTTTCAATTTTGATATATCCTATCTGTTTGAAATTGCGCGTGTTTATGCTTTATTATGTACGTCTGTACGTGTATCTGTTTGAAATTGCGCGTGTTTATGCTTTATTATGTACGTCCGTGCGTGTATCTGTTTGAAATTGCGCTTGTTTATGCTTTATTATGTACGTCTGTGCGTGTATCTGTTTGAAATTGCGTGTGTTTATGCTTTATTATGTACGTCTGTGCGTGTATCTGTTTGAAATTGTGCTTGTTTATGCTTTATTATGTACGTCCGTGCGTGTATCTGTTTGAAATTGCGCGTGTTTATGCTTTATTATGTACGTCTGTGCGTGTATCTGTTTGAAATTGCGTGTGTTTATGCTTTATTATGTACGTCCGTGCGTGTATCTGTTTGAATTTGCGCGTGTTTATGCTTTATTATGTACGTCTATGCGTGTATCTGTTTGAAATTGCGTGTGTTTATGCTTTATTATGTACGTCTGTGCGTGTATCTGTTTGAAATTGCGTGTGTTTATGCTTTATTATGTACGTCCGTGCGTGTATCTGTTTGAAATTGCGCTTGTTTATGCTTTATTATGGACGTCTGTGCGTGTATCTGTTTGAAATTGCGTGTGTTTATGCTTTATTATTTACGTCTGTGCGTGTATCTGTTTGAAATTGCGCGTGTTTATGCTTTATTATGTACGTCTGTACGTGTATCTGTTTGAAATTGCGCGTGTTTATGCTTTATTATGTACGTCCGTGCGTGTATCTGTTTGAAATTGCGCTTGTTTATGCTTTATTATGTACGTCTGTGCGTGTATCTGTTTGAAATTGCGTGTGTTTATGCTTTATTATGTACGTCTGTGCGTGTATCTGTTTGAAATTGTGCTTGTTTATGCTTTATTATGTACGTCCGTGCGTGTATCTGTTTGAAATTGCGCGTGTTTATGCTTTATTATGTACGTCTGTGCGTGTATCTGTTTGAAATTGCGTGTGTTTATGCTTTATTATGTACGTCCGTGCGTGTATCTGTTTGAATTTGCGCGTGTTTATGCTTTATTATGTACGTCTATGCGTGTATCTGTTTGAAATTGCGTGTGTTTATGCTTTATTATGTACGTCCGTGCGTGTATCTGTTTGAATTTGCGCGTGTTTATGCTTTATTATGTACGTCTATGCGTGTATCTGTTTGAAATTGCGTGTGTTTATGCTTTATTATGTACGTCTGTGCGTGTATCTGTTTGAAATTACGTGTGTTTATGCTTTATTATGTACGTCCGTGCGTGTATCTGTTTGAAATTGCGCGTGTATGTACATGTAACTAGACTATATAAACAGGAACTTCGTTCCTGATCACTCATTAGACGTTATGGAACGACGCTTGTGTGATGTATGCGGTCTGAACATTCGACGCTCCGGGTATGCAAGCCATATGAATATACACCGCGGACACAAAATCCCATGTACTAAATGTTTCAAATCTTTTTCACGTAATAGTAGTTATAAAAGGCACTTGAAAACAATCCATTGTACCACCATAGGTGCGAATAATAATAATGATAATAAGACGAAGCCTAGAAATGATGTAATAATTAAAGACGAGGGTCTGAAACGTATGCATACCAATGAACCCCATGACACAAATAAAGAAATAAGGCTCGATGAGGATGCTGATGAAATAATAAACGCTCGTAATGCTATACGAAATAAATTAGCCTACTTTCACAGTGATAAAACTGAACCTCGACCGGGGACCGTTTATCTCTCACCGAAACTTGAACAGGCATCTTCAGTTACATCTGTTGAAGATGATGATGATGATGATGATGATGATGCTGAGGAAGAAGAAGAATGCGATTCCGACTTAAGGATTTATCAGGAATTCTCTAACTATTATAGAGCATTATTAGCTAGCGGAGAAAACAAAAACGTAGATAAAACTAGGTACGGTCTATATAATGACATCGATAAGTGGCGGTTTGCTTGTTAACGAGTACAGTTTCAAGGAAAAGATATTTTAATTAAAAACAAACTTTTCAATGGAACACCCGGTCTGTTTACTTTACTAACGCTTAAACGAATAAGCCCTCCTAGTCCAACAGAGGAAGATATCGACAACTATATGAAAATAATCTCACTTACTAATGCTCATAAGAAAGACTATAGACGCAACGGTCGACTAATAAGCGTTAAACATTGGAAATACGAAAATGTAATCAGACCAAATTTATACAGAATAATAGACTTTGAGGTTAGTCTTCCCAAAAAGTTAAACAAGATGATGAAACCGGATTGGATACGTCAGAGTACGCCTGATCAACTAGTGGATCGACTACAATTGTTGTACGCCGTAAAGAAGGCTCATAGCAACAGTCAAAAATAATTTCAGTCATCACAGAGCTTAAAGCGAGAAAAATCATAGAATAAGTAAATATTTAATTTGTACTATGTACTATAACCGTATTGTAATAGTATTTATATGTAATATTTTTGATAAGATGATAAAATAAACGAAATACATTCTATAAAATCTTCTTATTTCTCAACCTCTCTCTCTCTCTCTCTCTCTCTCTCTCTCTCTCTCTCTCTCTCTCTCTCTCTCTCTCTACCTCAGTAAACGTTCTGGTATGTCTGTTTCTAGACTTATTTAATAAGATTGCATAATTCTCTATGGATTTCATAAAGCGATTGATTAATTTAAATATGTTTAGAATCGATGACTCTGCATAATGTTCTATATGCGTGTATTATTACTATTCTCACCCAGCTGTACCATGGCATGAAAAGTGATAGCTATAACTGAGAGAGAGAGAGAGAGAGTGAGGTAATTACCTACACACACCTGCCTGTGATGATGATGACGTGTCAGCGACAGGATGAAACTTGTCGGCCAGCGATGCCTGCCTGTTTACCGTATGCGTGTTACTGAGCATGCGCTGGATCTAGGTAAGTATAGGTGACTATATAAAGCCGACCGTTGTTAGCGTGTAGCAGTAGACAGTACGTGTGCAACAGCAGCAGCAGCAGCAACAGCAATTACGATGATGGCTAGCAGTCCTAATTATTGTTATGATAGCTGTGAGAGCGAATCTCTGGAAATAGGTAAGTTGTTGTTGTTTATAAAACTTCAAGTTTGTATGCTAATTTGTGTCTATTTTGTTGCTTGTTTAGATGAAGAAGGTTCGGATGTTGTAGATCATGCATCATCATCATCATCAACAACAAGTACCGACAACGACGGTCAAGCGTGGAACAGCGAAGTCGAAGAAACAGGTAAGTTGTTTAAAACTTTTGTGTGTGTGTTTATGCTTATATTAATCGATTATTGTATTATTATTGTTTAGCGTTCCTGTCGCATAAGCAGCCTCTATACTACGATGATGACGCTGTAGCAGCATCAGCAAACTTTACCATCATAGATACACCGGTAGCAGCAGCAGCAGCTAAACGTGAAGTACGTGTTCAACTGCTCGGGGCTGTCCAGTATCCGCTATATGTTACGAGACCTCCCGGGGAAAAAGAAAAGTACGACCATATACACAACATCCAAGTAGGACTTATTCCGCCCGACGACGACGACCAGGGAGAATTTGCCGTGGTAGTGAAGCTCGAGTGCGTGAATAGCAAATGTGAGTATGGTGAATTGGTGTTGTCGGAACGGGACTGGTTCGAGCTGTATGATATACGAGTCGAGGTAATGTTTAAAAATTTCTTTTATGGTTGCTGCTGTTGCAACAAGGACAATAGTGTACTACATCGCGATAAACATTTGAAATTCCATCTATGTGACAATTTATACATCGAGATTATTCACGAGTTTTTCGGCAACAGGGTTGCCATACATGATACACAGCGGATTATAACCTTAAAAGATTACGAGTTTCAGTCTATACTGCATTTAGCACCGTTGATCAATCATCATGCTCGAACGTTACGTCACCTCGACTTTTCACGTTTCTACCACGCAAACATAGAGAACGTAGCGGCAGGTCAACTGAGACGCCATGAAGATGCCTATAAATCGCTCCCGACACCCGATTCAATTTTATTCACGTCCGAACTGTTATGCGGATACTACTCAGCTACCAGTTTAATAGACAACACAGCAGCAGCAATTGGTGGTGGATTGAACTCGTTCATTTTATTAGAAATAATAAAACATTATCCGCAAAAGTTTATCGATGCCGTACGTACACGACTGCAATCATATCAGCAGTAGCAGCAGCAGTCGGAGACGTCAACGACAACAACGTTTGCACCGTCGTATTAAGAACACCATGGCGGAAATAAACTATCTTAGAAATAGGCTGCAAAAATATTTGAACAATTTGCAAGTGTTACGCGATGATCTCAACTCATACTGTGTAATGAATAATTTGTCAAATCATATGTTACAATTGTCCATTAAATATCAAAATAAATAATATGTATAAACATTGTTGTTGTTTCATTTACTAGCATTAGGATGAAGGGAGAGAGAGTGAGAGAGCGTGAGAGTGAGAGAGGGAGAGAAGGTTCTTTAATGCGTCCTTTCTAATAGATGATAAGGAGAGAGTGAGAAGGAGAGAGAGAGAGAGAGAGAGAGAGAGAGAGAGAGAGAGAGAGAGAGAGAGAGAGAGAGAGAGAGAGAGAGAGAGAGAGAGAGAGAGAGAGAGAGAGAGGTAAATAAATGTTCCATTGTTTCGTATGCAAAAATACACCAACCACTTTATTCATGATTATGTTGTAAACAAATTATTTATAAAATCTAAATTCCTTTCAGTCAGTCATTCGTAAGAACGTTTGTTTATTTATAGTTGAAAGCAGTTTTAAAGAATGTCGAAGACAATCTGGCTAATTAGTTTGTACGTATTTTCATGCAAAAACATTTAGTTTGAAAGTTATTTCTTAAACAGTTTTAGCTATAGATAATGTTTTTGAATTTTAAAAATAATGCTTTACAGTGTTCTATATTCTTAAGAAGATTCACTTGAATAAAATTTTATGAAATCATAACGACCCTAATTCTTTTCTTTCAAACTAAATGTTTATGGCGTATATTTAAACAGGTCTAATGCATCAGAGCTAATCCGACAGTTGATTGACAGTAGCTTAAGAGTTACTTTTGTATAGTTGAAAATAAATTTTTTATTATTACGTTTCATATTAAATTATTTTCGCAGAATTACATGATGACCTGTAGATAAATATCAAATAGGACTGATTTATTTTAAAATAAATTTATGAGAGAGAGAGAGATGAGAGATGGCAAATAATATATAAAAATGAGATGTACAGAATGAGATATCAGTTATGTAAATGAGAGAGGAGATACACTAATGATACCGTGAATTAATTTAATTCGCGCATGCATATGAGAAATGAGAGAGATAAGATATGCTAATGATACCGTGAATTAATTTAATTCGAGCATGCGTAGGAGAAATGATTAATTCGAGCATCCATATGAGAAATGATAAATGTAAATGACAGATGAGATATGCTAATGATACCGTGAATTAATTTAATTCGTGAATGCATATGAGAGATGATAAATGTTAATGAGATATGGTAATGATACCGTGAATTAATTTAATTCGAGCATCCATATGAGAAATGACATATGAGATATGTTAATGATACCATCAATTAATCTAATTCGAGCATCCATATGAGAAATGATAAATGTAAATGACAGATGAGATATGCCAATGATACCGTGAAATAATTTAATTCGAGCATGCGTATGAGAAATGATTAATTCGAGCATCCATATAAATTTTTACGCAGCATTTAACATTCTAGTGTAATGATTCATTGTTACGAGCTCTAGGAATTTTAAGTCCGCTTATTATTTTGTTAGGATTAAGATTTCTTTGCGTTATTTTAAAACGTTGTTCGTCGAAATAATCATATAGATTAATTATGCTTAATATGAATTTTAGTTCGTATAAGATTAGCGCTGACGCGTAACTATTTAATAAATACAACTTTTACAGTCTTTTAATAGATTACCTCGTTGGTGTAGTGGATGCATTGGCTGACTACCATTCGAACGGTCCTCGGTTCAAATCCTGTTGGCTCCATTGGTTTTTTATAAAAAATATTGCGGGTTGCCTATCAACAGGTGCATAGAAATCTACTATACCGAACATATGACGTCACCGATAGATGGCAGTAGTAGTACTAAAAATTTGAATCTAAGGGTGGGAAATCCTAGATGACAAATTGAAAATGACAGATACAAAATGGCAGATATGTTCGCTCATGCATATGAGAAATTATATATGTAAATGAGAGAGGAGATATGTAAATGATACCGTGAATTAATTTAATTAGATCAATTAATTTAATTCGCGCATTTAATTCGCGCATTTAATTAGACCACGCCTCATTTGAATATTAATTCGCGCATTTAATTAGACCACGCCCCATTTGAATATTAATTAGATCGCGGGTCATTTGCATAAAAAGGGTGGGGGTCAGCTCAGGTGTCGCAATACCTACTCATCTGTAAGTCGGCTGCAGCCGCACATTGGGCCTACATAATAATAATAATCATCGCCCCCTCCCTCCCGCACAAGCTTATAGCTTCTGGGGCCTTGGTTTAGGTTATGGGTTGTAGTAGTCATTATTATTATTATTATTTAAAAATAAAACGTTATTAATTATGCTATAGTCGAGTAAAGTGTCCAGAGGCGTTTGCACTATGCAAAAAACTGTATAGCATTTTATCGTAGTAAGTCGCTTCTTACACTGTACAACCGCCTCTAAAGTTAAGGTTTCCTAGGATAGCGGTGCCATCATATAGCGACCGTAAAATAGCGGTACTGACGTCACGTAATGACGGGTGTTGTAAAGCTAGGAATAGAAATGTGACGGTGCGTGAAAGAAGTAGAACGTATTTTATTCTAATTATTATAATGAATAATCTTGATTTAGCATTATTAATATTTTTGGAAAGTGAAGAGTCACTAGCAAAAGACACAGAACGTTTAAAGAAATATGATATATTTAAAAGGTGATGACGCAGGAGAGAACACGTCGCCCAAATTATTACCATAGCTACCACCACTTGTTCTGATGTTGCACGGCTATTTCCTTACTTTTTACAATGTAAATAATCTCGTTTTTTCACAAAATCAATTAATATTTCGTCCTGTTATTAGCTATTCCAGAAAATATTTTTGGGCATTGAGTAGAAATACTTCACCGCTATTGTCACCGTACCGTAGTAAAACGTTTCAACACAGATGTCTTGCCGTATTAATGACCGTAATAAGAATGACGTTGCCGCTTTTTTACGTGACGGCGCAGGTGACCGCTCTCGAGATAACCGCATAGATTTAAAACTAGGAAAACGTTTTTGTGACGTCATTCACCGTAATATTACGGCCGCTATATGACGACACTGTTACCCTAGGGAACATTAGCTTAAGCGCTTTACTCGACTATACAGGCATTATTTATTATTTTCTTTTACTCCACCACCAAAATTAAGTGAAAGAAACAAAAATTTCTGAATCACAGTGCGGAGTGCCGGCTTTTCAATATAGTGACATCTGGAAATCCATTAGACGCAGGAAAATTCTATTGCCATCATATAAATCAGTTGTTTCTATATTTCTATATCACATACCAGACTTCTAAAATGAATAGCGTTGTATTAATTGACAAAAGAATATAAATTCAAATATTTGGTATAGTACGTTCATAGTGAGTGATTTATTTTTAAACCAGATTATAAAAAATCTTACAGGCAATAAAACTGGAATATAGTATTTTTTAAGTAAAATCCGCCAAAATCGACATACTTATTTAACAAATTTCATTTTAGACGCCCTCGGTTTCAAGATGACGACCGAACACACCTTTTTCGGTATACGCCATGCACATCTTTGCCAATATTTAGCTTCCTGCAGATTGCTTCCTTTATTTACTTTTAATTTCACTCTACTATCAATACAGGGCATATCTTTGAGAGTACATATTGTGCATATGATTGATTTTGATGGACAATGATTACCTGACTATCTTTCCTTGTAATTAGAATATAATAGTAGGGAAGGAATGGGGTTTCTAAAACCTCCCCCCACCACTTTCTGCTTTCTGCCAAGGTCAACCTTCAAGGCTAAATTTTCTGGGGGTTAAAGGTCAAGGCTTCTCTGACTTTTAAGGTGAAGGTTTATTATACTTCCTGCTAAGGTTAGATTTTTAGCGGTTCAAGGTTGACTTTCTGCTAAGGCTTCTCTAATTTTAAGGTTCAGTTTTTATAAAAAAATGTTGTAGATCAAAGCAATGAAACAATCTATTAGTTTATTAGATTGCTTACAACAATATCTCGTAAACAATTAAATATATAACAATTATTTGAATTCATTTGCTTACAACAATACCTCGTAAACAATTAAATACATAACAATTATTTTAATTCATATCTCTCGTCAGGTAAGGCGTGAATCCCGAAGGAAAACGTTTTTCACGAAATCTGAGTTTTCTTTCATCTTCAAATTCTTCTTCCGTTAACAACTTTGTTGCAGTGAACGTTGCCCAATTCGGTTTGTAAGGTTTATTACACCAAATGTTCCGTTCAGGTTCATCACTCGATTCATCCCAATCTGAAGTGCAGATGCCTTTGAAGAAGATAAGGTCGCATTTATCAGGCAAAAGGTTAATAGCGTGGCGATGTTGCAAAGCACGTTCGGTACATATGACTCCTTGAGTATTCATGAGGTCACCATCTTCTTTTAAATATTGAATTTCTAAACCAGAACACGAAGAATAACCTTCATCGGCTTCACTCAGTATAACTATAGTATCCGGAAGTCTTCTTCTTTCAATTAACAAACCAGTGTTGTGAGTTTTATAACGAGAAAACACGATTTCACCATCATCAACAGTCGTTTCAAGTGTCCAAGAATGCAACCAACCCATCTCGATGTGTAACTGAGTAATACAGAATCTTGACTAAAATCAAACTCAAACACCCCACCAGAATTTGAGAAGAGTGGGGAAAGCAATTGTTTCATTGGCCACACCCTCAACCTATATATAACCTCAAACTCTGGCTCTCAGAACTATACTCGTCTAAGAATGTTATGAGTGGCTTTTGTTATTCGAAATCAAACACCCCAACATAATTTTTCTATTATAATATTGAAAAGATAAATTGTGAGTAATATCAAATACAATGTCAGTGTCGCGATACAGCATAGAAACTTGCATCGATTGGGATATAAGTGCAATAATACAAAACTTTTCTAACATATGTTGTTTATTTAAAGGAATATTAATAAAAAAACTCTTATATTATGTAATTTTTATTATATTGTATACATAATAACATTTTAGATAGATAATGTATAATTTACTTTAACAAAAAGCGAACGATGCAGATGTGAGAAAATTCTACGTCCAAAGAAGCTAAATCTTCAAGACACTTTTCAACCTCGTGACAAGTTGGTTCTATTACATTAAGTTGAAACCAATCTTCTAACGGTTCAGTCACATAATGCGGATTTGTTTTTATGGTGTGCGAAATGTCCACGAATGCTCCATTGATCAGTGCTCCACTAACTACGAAAGTGACTTCTGCAAGTAATTCAACATGTTTATTAAGAACATCTTCGTTCTCAACGGTTTTTAAAAATCGATGAAACTGCCGTAGTAATTGTTCCCGCACCTCCTTCATACCTTGGATCACGTTGTCGTTCATACTTAACTTTCACAACAGACGAATTTGAAATTAAACCGATATATGGTTAGGTACACAATAAGGGAAAGTAAAGTAATAACTGCGAATAGAACTGATATTGTTGTCGCTATTATACAGGAGCTCGAGGGGGGATCGGGAACGCGGCAAATGGTAGGATCACGATTAGTCCCGAGTGATTGCCAATTTGATTCGATAGAGTAATTAGGATAACTATATTTAATTTTGAAGGAGGAAGTTTGAGAAACGTTGCGTAGGGATACGGTGAATACGTTGACACCGTGAAGAATGTCACTGGTCAGTGCGTACCTAGTAGGATCTCGGGAAAACACAATGGATCCAGAAACAGAGTCCGATGGTTGATCAACATACAGAATACCGTCGTACACTGCACTTAGCACCACCAACAACTTTACAGGTAACACTGGCATTGTATTAGGATCGATTGAGATGTAATCTCTACGTAAAGGGAACTTAACTATCTCCTACTCCAATCGGTAACCTTGAACCATATACCCCTCCCTTACTTTTTTTCCATTAAGAAGGCTCTATATAAACTGGATGGTAGTGGTATGGGTTAGTTGTGTTATAATGGCTTTGATAAAGAAAGCATTTCAAACTGTAAAGAATGTTCCGATGGAGTTCAAAGATCCTGTTCGAGAGTTATCTCGAGATGAGCAAATCACCACCCAACATGCATCCATCCATCAATCCTCATCCGAAGGTTGCAACATTCTGAAACCATTATTTTACGCTACAGCGCATTATTTAAACAAATCCAGATGTAAACTACTTAGCATCGGACTCTGCCCTATAGAGTTAACACCACAAGTGAGACTGTCGGGAATGAAAAACGACTACATCAAATTTAACCTGGAAGAATGGGAACATTTTGAAAATAATCACGCAATCATCAAACACTTCTTACATAGCTATGAATACTATGCACCAATACCCCTTCTCTACAAGACGATTACGTTTAGAAATGTACAAGATAAGAGAACTATGAGAATTCAGGATCGTCGTGACAACACCGAAGTATGGTTAGGAGTCGAAAGTGTAGTTAAGTTAATGGAACTACTTACAATGGTCCAGTCACGATTGAAGCTGTTAGAAGAAGAAAAATTCATAGACTTTTATCGAACCTTGGTAAAAGGTCTTGCCGAAGCAGAAGGGGATGTGCATGAGAATTTGAAACAAGTTTTAACTTCCTTACCAACGAGTGGAAATGTCATAAGCGGTTTAGAGCTATTAGCAGTTCAGTCCGATAGAATTGCGAACGGTGTTAAGGGTTATGTGTTATAATATCATGGACAAGCTAAAGAAAAAGGTGACTTTCAACGAAACGAATAATTCCGTACGGTACATGGTACTGTGGGAATATGCCCACAGGCAAGCGCGAAGATCGATGTGGATGAATGCCGCTTTAGATCTGTATAGATTTCAAAGACGTATAGAGAATTGTGGTCGAGTGTATAACTATAAATCGTTAAAAGTAAAAAATAGGGAATCAATCAATAATCATAACTACACAAAATCATAACTGGTGTTAATTTACATTTTTAAGTGCATAAAACTGATACTAAATGATGGCAATCCTTTTTATATATTAGGAATCGTACTGTATAATAATTTACCAATTTCAATAAAACAATTAATGTATAAACAATTTGTTACTGTTTTAAAGGAATTACTTAACTATTATAGTAGTTCTTAAGAATTTTTGTTTATAACAATATTTCTGCTTTCATATGTTTAATTTAATCTATATTTTTTGCCGTTTACTTGCATACATGTTACATGGAAAACAAAAATATGCCTAACTGTGAGTCAAATAGTATTTTATAGGTGGCATGAAATAATTAAACTTGGACGTTAATAATAATTGTTCTTCTAGTATAAATTAATTTCATTTTCCCTATTTTGTACGTGTATTTGATTATAATCGAATACAACATTAAGCATCAATGTTAGCCTTCGTAAAGGACATTTTGTGACGCTACTGAATCATTCCAGTTTATCAGTTATTTCTGTTATCAGATACATTTCTCGAGTCGACCACGTGATCATGAGGTGGACACGTGATTTGAGATGCTTTTTACAATTCTGCCCTCATGATATCGGTAATTTTAAATCCTTCATTTAAATGTTAGGGTATATAAACAAGTACATAAAGGGAGCTCTTCGGCTCGGTAGTTATTGTCCAGGGTATCAACGAGAATAATAGATGTTGAATTAATTAGTGATTTTAAGCTGTAAATGAAATGAAAAGCCAATCACCAATAACAATTTACAAGTTTATTTAATCAAATACAATAAGATAGAATAATTATTAAAGTGTTCAGTATAAATTGAACTTTGACAATTAAAATGTCAAAATTTACTAAATTAAATAAAATAAACTAAATAAATAATTAAATAAACTAAATTAAATAAAAAGAAAGGTCTTCTGGCTATTCTCAGTGTTAATTAATTATTTAAACACTTACCTTGTTAAATACATGTATTTAGCGTGGTATTATATTATATAGTATTCAGTAATTAAAGAAAAACCTCTTTTTCTTTTCTTTAGTTGTAAAAACAATTAAAGTTTTGTTAATTATTTAAATGATAAGTAATGTCTTTGTTTTTAATTTAAGCTTTAACGGGTTATAGTTTATTGTAAGTTATTTAATGAAAAAAATTATTAACCAATTTAATACACCAATTATCCACCGGACCGCTTAATCAAAGTAACCGTTGATAATCCTCAAGACCACAACATCTATACATTTCCAAAAAGCAGCGTTCCAAATTGTCCATAATGTAAAACACTTCATGTATACAGTTGGTTTCAAAATAATCGAGTACAGCCTTTTTAAGTGGTATAAATCATGTTGTCACAATGACAAATAAAATGCCAAAGTTAGTTGTCAACTTATGTCACAAAACATAACCTAAATAAATAAAGATCATTTTACATTGTAAAAAATTTTCATAATCATGGACTACTGATTTATAAAGTGTATTCGATTTTTTTGAAACCAACTGTACCATAATGGAAACCAAATCATGTTTTTCAATATCCATTTGATCACAAGGTAAACTAAATCAAGCCGCTTCCAATCAAATACTTAAATCAAGTTTCTCATAATGAAAAGTTTCCCCTAATGACAGTTTACCATATTGAAAGTTGCTAGATCAAAAATTCATAATGAAAGAAAATATATTTTTGAATTATAATCTGCTTACCCCATAATTGCGGGCATTTGCATATCCTGTATATCCTTTAATTTAAAATATCTCAAAGATATGAAGAATCTTCAAAGAAATATTTTCTGTTTACAGAAAATTCTGCTTTTCTTTTCTTTTTTTTTCTTTTCTCTCTACCCCCTTGATCTTTTATGAAAAAGCTTCCTTGATTATTATAGGTTATTGCAATAGCAATGATATATACAACCTGAAACGGAATTAACCGTTACACTCCCCCTCTAATTCACAAAGGATGCAATCCGTTAAAACCCACTTAAGTAAACAAAACATATTAAATCCTCATTATTTCTTCAAGAAATAATCAAATATCCCCTCATTCCCTAAAACAATAAGAAATAAAGCAATCTCACGCAGTCCATCACCGAACCCCGAGAGGTAAAAGCCTTCCCTACGCGACATTCCTAAACTCTTATGTTTGTAACTTGCTCATACAAACCTGAACAAACAGGAGTATAAATTCATAACAACTCAACAAGATCCAACCTTAGCGCGAAAAACCTTGTAAAAACCTCCGTGTTTCCCAACCCATAGGTCCCTAGCTGTAAGAAGGAGTTGAAGGATTCGAAGAGCGAGAGCCCACCCATGCTCACCCATGGCTGTTGAATGCCATTGACATGAAAGTTTGATATTTAATGTGTCCTCAGACAGTCAACTGGTCCACCACTACCACTGACCACCACAGACGCACATGAATAGAGTCCAGCTCCCCAAACACCACAAAAACCCACATTACAAGAAAAAAACACTCCCAACTCAGTTCCTATACAAAAAAAGAAAAAAAATCAACTTGCTGTCAACGACAACTAACAAGCCGGAAACCCTGGGCGGAACAAAACCCAATAGGTTAGAGTACATACCAACTGAAATGGAGGAAGAGCTCCAGAAGGAAGAAGGAATTTACGTGAGGTTCCAGCCCACGCAAACCCAAATGACATTTAAAATAAAGAACTTGATGGTAAAGTTCAAAACTCTTTAAACAACTGGCCTAACATGAACCATTCACATATTGTTAAGGAATTTTTATCCCATTCGATCAATAAACTTGTAATAATAACATGGAATACTAATCATAACTAGAAAAACATTGAATAAATCTAATTAAGTACTCTTTTAGGTTATACAGACATAACAACCAAACATCAGCATAGCTTCAAAAGTAAGGCAAATTACCTTTTAAATCCGTTGTTAAAGCTGCAGACCCAAAAGAAACACTCCAGTTCATGATAACAAAGACCTGATGAAGCCTACCAAAAACTTCCCCAACCACGTAGATGAAATAGTATACATCTATATATGTATGTGTGCGTAGAACAAAGATGAAAACATTCCGAAAGTAACAGCAGCAATCCTGTAATACCTCTCCAAACCAAGACTGAGAACGACAAATCCAAACAGCGAAACGTCTACTATATAGCGTTGAGATCAGAAAATCCGCCAAAGCGAAAGGATTGAAATCCATACCTACTACAAGAGCTAATAACCAGACAAACCAACTGAATAACAATCCAATAAACCCAAAACGATTAAAACATAACTTCCGTGCACAATCAACTATGCAAGCGAAGCATAATCACCGTAAAGGAATTAATCTCAACTTATAGAACATTTCAAATATGTTTCAATTACACAATTTCCAATTCGCAGTTCTACCGACTCCAACAACACTAGCAATCTCAAGCTCATACGACCAAAGTATAGATAAAAGAAGTACAGGAAACTCGACGAAAAGGTTCCAAATGTAACATCATCAAACCTTAGCTACTATTGAAATAACACACGTATATATTTCATAGAACGAAGATGTAAATGCTCTGAAAGTGACTTCAGCATTCCCTTCCAACCACCCAAAATAATTTACATATACAGTAGTATAAGTAAGTAAGCAGAACAAAGATGTAAATGCTCTGAAAGTGACTTCAGCATTCCCTTCCAACCACCCGAAACAATTTAAAAACAATCTACTAATGAGAGCAAAATTATCCTTAAAGAAAATGACTGGATTCCAAGTACCTTTTACTAAATTAAATATATTATAGTTGTATCGAGCAGAAACACAACTCGAAAATCCTCAACGTATAGACAACATTGCGTCTTGAATACATAGTTCAATAAATCGACGTAGTTACTGTTTTAGTATAGACAGTCAATGCACCAAAATGCTTGCAATCTATTTATATTTAGACTAGTCCAAAAGCCTAAATTAAAACAAAGCTGCACCACATTGGTTACAACCTAAAAAAATATATATAGACCATACAGGATCTATATTGCAATCACGTTGCATCACATAGGACACAACTATTCGCAGAGAAGTGCTATGCCACAACCCTTATATGGAACCCATAATTCATTCCAATCAAATACTTAAAAGGTAATTACTATCCAAAAGGATATCTCAAAAAGGAAAAACTAATCTATCAAAACAATAAAATTATTACAAGCTAATTCCCTCGTCCTCGCCATATTCAAGAGGTTCATGATACGGTTTCAGATCTTTAACGTGCCAAACTCCTAAATTTTTATTATTAATATCCACCAACCGATAGGTTACAGTTCCGGTAACCTCACTTACCTTAGCTTTAACATATTTAGGAGCTAGTTTACGAGGAAAGTTTCTAATAGCGTCAGAAAGCACTATATTGCGTTTCTACACTATATATCCTTTCTTAAATTTCAAGTCTCTCTTTTTTAATTTATATTGCTGACGATTTCGTTCATAAGCCTTTGCAAGCCTATCTATTACATCATTGTAAAGTGGAGACAGTTCATTTACATCTTTAACCAACTGTTCGCGGCCATCTAACTTTATCTCCTCTGATCTAAAGTTAGCCAATTTTCCATAATAATCACCATTATGTGGTACTGATCTACCAAAATTAAGGAAAGAAGGTGTGTGTCCCGTAACTTCATGAACTGCATTCCTAATTGCATGAGCTATCTTATAGATCTCATGGTCCCAATGTTTATGATTATCTTTGACATAAGAACGAATACAAGTTCCTATAACTCGATTGACTCTTTCAGTCGGATTGACTTGAGGATGATACACAGTATTATACCAAACTTTCTGGACCTTATATTTCACCATAAGCTTATGAAAAGATTCACTAATAAATTGTGGTCCGTTGTCACAAATTACAATCTGGGGCACTCCGAACATTAGAAAGACCTCATTTTCTAAAAAACCATTTATAGAAACAGTACTTGCTTTTCGCAGAGGATGTACCATCACAAATTTAGTAAACCAATCAGTTACTACTAATAAACAAGTATTACCTTTGGATGAACGCGGAAAGGGACCCATTAAATCTATAGAGATAAGTTGAAAAGGAAACTTAATTTTCTATTGTTTTCCCATAAATCCTGGGCGTAATTGTGATGACTATTTACTAGCTGTAAAGGAAAAGGAGATTTCTTCATAATTAAACCCAATTTGTTTATCAAAAACAATCGTTGACTCCCTAGAACAGATTGATTAGCCCCAGAGTCCAGTAAAGCTAACACAGAAATTCCTTTAATGGATACATTAACATAAGGACGATTATCGCTTGATTGATGTACAAACATAGACTTAAGACTAGTTTTGTAAAAGTGTAAAAGTAAAAGTAAAAGCCAATCACCAATAACAATTTACAAGTTTATTTAATCAAATACAATAAGATAGAATAATTATTAAAGTGTTCAGTATAAATTGAACTTTGACAATTAAAATGTCAAAATTTACTAACTAAATTAAATAAAAAGAAAGGTCTTCTGGCTATTCTCAGTGTTAATTAATTATTTAAACACTTACCTTGTTAAATACATGTATTTAGCGTGGTATTATATTATATAGTATTCAGTAATTAAAGAAAAACCTCTTTTTCTTTTCTTTAGTTGTAAAAACAATTAAAGCTTTGTTAATTATTTAAATGATAAGTAATGTCTTTGTTTTTAATTTAAGCTTTAACGGGTTATAGTTTATTGTAAGTTATTTAATGAAAAAAATTATTAACCAATTTAATACACCAATTATCCACCGGACCGCTTAATCAAAGTAACCGTTGATAATCCTCAAGACCACAACATCTATACATTTCCAAAAAGCAGCGTTCCAAATTGTCCATAATGTAAAACACTTCATGTATACCATAATGGAAACCAAATCATGTTTTTCAATATCCATTTGATCACAAGGAAAACTAAATCAAGCCGCTTCCAATCAAATACTTAAATCAAGTTTCTCATATTTAAAAGTTTCCCCTAATGACAGTTTACCATATTGAAAGTTGCTAAATCAAAAATTCATAATGAAAGAAAATATATTTTTGAATTATAATCTGCTTATCCCATAATTGCGGGCATTTTCATATCCTGTATATCCTTTAATTTAAAATATCTCAAAGATATTATAAAGAATCTTCAAAAAAATATTTTCTGTTTATAGAAAATTCTGCTTTTCTTTTCTTTTTTTTTCTTTTCTCTCTACCCCCTTGATCTTTTATGAAAAAGCTTCCTTGACTATTATAGGTTATTGCAATAGCAATGATATATACAACTTGAAACGGAATTAACCGTTACAAGGTTTCTATTATAAATAAAGATTAAAGAATTTGCATAAACATTTATTAGAAATAAAGTTGCATAAACATTTAGTTACATGTTTTACAACGTGCACAATTGATTTTTAAAAATGGTGGTCCATCTAGAACATCACCCTGCTTAGGAAAGTGAAGAGTGCAGGATTGATATTGTTGCAGTTCCTGTTGTAGATATTTCGGCAGTTGACGGAAATGTCGTGCTACAGCATGTGCACAATATCGTTTCAGGAAATCGATAGGTAACTGTGTAATGTCATCAAGAGATAAAAGTAGATTATTTATCGCAATTTGTTCGTCGATAGATCAACACCGTACAACTGCACTTTATAAAGTAACTCTTAAACATTCACTTTATTCGTTTTAATGTATGCGAGCAGCGGTGGCACCATCATACTGCTGTAATGAACCTTAGGGTCAAGGACTATAGTGGTTAACCATGACCACATCGCTCAAAGAACTAGGCTGGTACTTCCGGTATTGTTTAACGGTCAAGGATTATAGGAATGTGAATGACAATGCTTCAACTAGTCCCATACCACACCACGTACACTATAAAATAGTATATACTTATGAGAGAGTACATGGGTCAAGCTGAAATTTAAAGTAGACGAGAAGAATGGATTTTGGTTATGGATATGGTAAGATCAATATTATTATTATTATTTGAACATAGTGAGTAATGTATTTTCTTCTACAGAAATTTTAAAACTTACGATGGGAGAGCTGTGGATGGAGAGAACGTGTCTAACACAGTTCGTATTAGTTTGCAAAAGGGACCAGGTCACGTATGCAATAGTGATTGTCCCTTCTGCAGGGCCAATTAAAATATTAAGGTTTGGGTTAGGACCAAACATTTGTTTAAACATTATTGTTAGGGCTAACAAATTCCCCGAAATTGGTATTACAAAATGAGTAATGTAATAAGCTAATGACATGTAATATAAACAAAATACATAAATAAAATACAATGAAATTCAAGGCTTGTTTTATTAGATTACATTAAATATATAACCATATGAATAACTATAAGCTAAAGAGAACTTAATGTATTCCAGTAGAACCAAAACCACCATCCCCTCTGCTGGTAGAGTCGATTTCAAATCCTTGAACAACCTCTGGAAAATATATCTTTTCGCAAATGAGTTGAGCAATTTGGTCTCCGACACGCACTACAAAGGGTGAGTTCGAATGATTGACAAGAAGAACTTGCACTATACCAGTAAAATCTGCATCGACTACTCCCGCGCTGACATCGATATGTTTGAGGCTTAAACCTGGGCGAGGAACGATTCGACCGTAACAATTATTTGGCAATTCTATTTTCAAACCTGTGCTAACCAGAAGTCGATCGTGTGCAGGAATTGTGACATCACAAACACTACGTAAATCAAATCCTGCAGCCCGTAGTGTAGCCTTAAACGGCGGTAAAGCGTTAGGGTGTGCTTTAACAAACAATAGATTCTCAGAAAACATTCTGATTCAACGATGGTATTCGGTAAGACTGAATTATAGAGCAACTGTGTAAGGGTTTATAAACATTCAGGATGTACAAGCAGGGGGGTTGTGTCTCGCTCTCAGGCTATGAAAACGTAAATAGTAAACTTGTAACCTAATGAACTACAGACCTAATAAACTACAGACCTAATAAACTACTAATCTAATAACCTACTAACCTAATAAACTACTAACTTTTGTTTTGTTTTGTGGGGAGTTTTTTTTTGGTTTCGTGGGGAGTTTTTTTTTTAATAATACACAAATAAATTAAACATTTTATTTAATGATATACAAAGAATATAAAGAAATATAAAGAGAATAAAAAGATATATACATACATACATACACATACCATAAAAAATATACACAAACACAAACATTCACTCCTCTCAAGGTCGTTGCCAAATCTGCAGAAGACCTATCTCTACGTATTCATATTCTCCGAAAATGGTAAATACTTTTACCATCGGAGAATCTACGTCTTGAAGCAGGTCTTCTGCAGGTTTGGGATGGGTGGTGTATCCTTCCTCGTCTGATGTCTGTTCCTCGTCTGATGTCTGTTCCTCGTCTGATGTCTGTTCCTGATTTGCCTCTGGTTCAGCTTCCTCCAGGGGTCCACTAGATAGTCTGTCCAGCTGATGTATCATCTGGAGA
Source organism: Agrypnus murinus (assembly GCA_929113105.1). Lineage (NCBI taxonomy): Eukaryota > Metazoa > Arthropoda > Insecta > Coleoptera > Elateridae > Agrypnus > Agrypnus murinus. The sequence continues at coordinate 228,606,653 of OV816025.1, read as the reverse complement.
AGTCTCGGTGACGGATTGTCACCGATCGCCCGGAGCTGGTCCAATGTGTCGTTTAGTATCGCCCGGGCGTCGAATTCTACTTCAAACTGGACATTAAAGTCGACTAACCCCTAGAGTAATTCATTCAAATATATTAAAGACATACTATTTGCGTGATGTCTGTGAAATCTGATTGAACTTGACTAGCATCGTATCTTATATCGGTAGCCGTAAACATTTTTTAGAATGTTGTAATGCAAGAATTGTAATGCAATTAACTAAGCGCAATTATCTTCATTGCTTGTAGAGGTCGGACATAAGAAATTGAACTTGAAAATCGCAGGTAATTAGCAATTAGCTTCAAACATTCATTTATACACTCGTGGGAAATTAAACTTATAAATTGTGTTGCATTTTGCTTATAAGGGTCTTTAACCGGTCATTTGAAAGAACATATAACAAACCGTGAGAGCTTGAACTTCTGAGTTGATTTGCTTGTATAGGTGTTTGACCGGTCATAAATTCCTGCACTCATCGTGGGAATATGAACTTTGTTTTAAGTTATTTATATGACCACTTTAGCACTTTATTCGATCATTTGCTAACAGATATACGTATGTTATACTATATTGTTATTATTAGTATTAACACATCCTAAAATGTCGAGTGAAATGTCTAAAAGAGTGTGCTCGTTAAGTCCAGGTCTTTCTTTGAAACGTTCCGCTGAAGATGATACAGCTGACCCTTCTAAAATTAATACTTTCGAAAGGTCCCGTGTGAATATTTTACAAAATATCTTAATTAAACCTCGCGAGAATTTCATTGAACAGTGGACTTGTGTTCTCCAGAACCTTCTTCTACGCCGATTCTTTTAAATCTCCTCACGAGACCTTCTGAAAGTTTGTGTGTTTGTGACTAAGTAGTTAGTGCGCCCGTTGAAATTACTGTGTGAAAAAAAATCCGTAGGCGACTCATCGAGCCTGGTTCACGAACATGAGTGTGATCCTTTCTTGATTTCCTTTATCTTATCTCGAGTTCCTCTTATAAATGTAACATGGTCTTCGCATTATTCTTAGTTTCAAATTGCTGGTTGTCTGTGTACATCTAGTTGATAAAATGATTCAATGTGATCGTTGTTCACGAAGCTTCAGCAGGGTTGATAATTTAAACCGTCATTGTAGAGAGGCTTGTCATGATCAAATTTCGCCACCGCACAAACGGCAGAGGAGGAATGGTAATACTTCTTTTCTATTTATGTGATAAAATTTTTAAATTTTTGGGTTTGTTTATAGATCCCATGGTGTTCTGTGACATATGTGATCTGCACGTCCAATGATCGTGCTACCTTGGACATCTACGTAGCAGCAGACATCGTGATAGAGCGTGTCAGGTCAGCGATAATGATCAAGATGTATCCATTATCAGATCAGCCTTGAAATCTCGAATCGTGAGTTATCGGGTTTCATCCCAACAACATTCGGTGGATGTAAAAGAATCTCTGGACGAATTGCGACTGAGAGTATTACCTTTAATAAGTAGAGAGGTTGCTAAACATACAGCGATTAAAGTAAATATAGAGTATTTCGGTTACTATATTTTGGAACGTAAGGGATTGGATAATGTTAAATCATTTCAAACTCGAAATGCTGTTATCACCGAAGGATCCGATGTAGAGGAGTTCTATACTAATGCTGCCACCATCATCGACCAAAAAGCGACAATATTCGAAGAAAAAGATAGTGGTGAGTGTATTTATTAATAGCAGGAATGGTTGATTTCATCAAAATGCTAGAAATTCGTGCTCTAATACGTTTTCCATTCTGTTTAGGTTGGACTTTGGTGAGATGTTTGTTCTTGGAGGTTAACATCTCTAAATACAATCCTTTAATAGCCTCTTCTTTTCTACATTTACCTCTATACATCCAACGAAAAAAAGCTGTGATCAACCTGCAGAATGATGATGATCGGTGTTTCGCTTGGAGCATCGTGTCTGCCCTCGTTGCACCGAAAGGACTGGCACACCGATGTTCATCGTATCCAGATCCAGCAACGGTTCTTAATTTAGATGGTGTACAATTTCCGGTAACGTTAAAAGATATACCATATTTCTTGTCTATTAATAACGATATCTCAATAAACGTTTATACTCTGCAAGAAGTTTTTAAAAATAATCGTAAGCAGAATGAGGTTGTTGGACCTCTTTATTACAGTAAATTGAAAAAAATAAATCATGTGAATCTTTTACTAATTGTTAATGATAATGAGGAAGCCCATTATACATACATTAAAAACTTTAGTAGATTATTATCTAGGCAAGTATCTGGTCATAAAGCTGCAAAACATTTCTGTGACGGTTGCTTACAATATTTTTCTTCTTCTGATAAATTAAACAGTCATACCCAGCACGATTGTAATTATGTGGCTTCTAAAATACCGACTACTGAATTGGTTAAAGACAGAATGGGTAAACAAGTACCTCAAAATGTATTGAAATTTCAAAATTATCAGAAACAATTAAAAGTGCCTTTTGTGATTTACGCTGATTTTGAATCTGTGTTGACCCCAATATCTAGTGTAAAACCGGATTCCGAAAAACCGTTTACTATTCGTGTGCAGGAGCATGAACCTCATTCGTTAGCTTACTAAATTAAATGCTCATTTGATGAATCGCTTTCAAAATTGGAGATTTTCCGAGGGTCCGATGCAGCTCGGCAATTTGTTACTAAATTAGATACTGATGTGAAAGAGCTGTATCAAAATTATTTAAAAATACCTAAACCTATGAACGCTTTAACACCTGGTGAAGAGAGAGCTTTTGAGGCGGCCACCGTCTGTCATATTTGTAATGATAGGTTTGAAGAAGGTGAGGTTAAAGTGAAAGATCATTGTCATTTAACCGGTTGTTTTCGTAATGCTGCACACACTGAGTGTAATCTCAATTTTCGGTTACCTAATTTTGTACCTGTATTCTTTCATAATTTGTCTGGTTATGATGCTCATTTGTTTATTAAACAATTAGCTTTAGAACAAGAAAAACTGGAAGTAATTGCTCAAAATAAAGAAAAATATGTGTCTTTCTCGAAATTGCTATTGGTTGATGATATTGGTAATGATAGGGGGACATCGGAAAAGGTACTATTGTACTATTTGTACGTTTACGATTTTTGGATAGTTTTAGATTTATGGGTGACTCTCTTGAAAAATTGGCTAAAAATTTATCGGATGATCAGTGTAAGGAAATTAGAAAGCAGTTTGGTCTGAACGAAGAATTTAGATGCATGCGCAGGAAAGGTATTTTTCCGTATTCTTATATAGATGACTTTTCCAAATTGATAAGCCACGATTACCGCCCCGTAATGAGTTTGTTGATAAGTTACAAGAAACGACCGTGTCTGAAGACGAGTACAATCGCGCTTGTGAAGTGTGGAATTTATTTCAATGCAAAACTTTAGGAGATTATTCGGACGTTTATTTAACTGCGGATGTACAGCTATTAGCTGACATTTTTAAAAACTTTAGATCCGTTTGCCTTCACCATTATGGTCTTGACCCATGCCAATATTATACTTCCCCAAGTTTGGCGTGGGACGCTATGCTTAGACGTACTCAAGTTGAATTAGAACTTTTAACAGATATTGACATGTTACATTTCTTCAGGAAAGGAATTCGAGGGGGATTTAGTGTGTTGTGGTAGAAAAAGTTTTGCAAACAATAGATTTATTCCAAATTATGATTCGAAGAAACCTACATCTTTCATAATGTACTTGAATGCTACAAATTTATACGGTTGAGCTATGTGTCAATATCTGCCTCGAAGTAATTTTACTTGGTTATCAAATGATGAAATCGAACAGTTCGAAGTGTTCAACATTCCTAACAAATCTCCTCAAGGGTTCGTTCTGGAAGTGGATGTTGAATACCCGAAGCATTTGCACTCGTTGCATAATGATCTTCCTTTTATGCCTGAGGCATTAATTCCGCCGATTCCAAAAGCAAAACAAAAAAATTGATTCCAAATTTGTATGATAAGGAAAGATATGTGATTAATTATCGAAACTTAAAATAATGTCTCGATCATGGATTGATTTTGAAAAAAATCCATAGAGTTTTAAAATTTTGATCAATCACCTTGGTTAAAACCATATATTGACTTAAACACTTCATTACGTAATAATGCAACCAATTCCTTCGAGAAGGCTTTCTTGAAATTTATGGTTAACAGTGTATTTGGAAAGACTATGGAAAACGTTGAAATAGAATTGATATCAAACTTCTATCGCAAAGCCGGGTGCGGAAACATACACCGCTAGACCTAATTGTAAAAGTGTGACCATTTTTTCGGAAAATCTGGTAGCGATTGATATGGAAAGATTATCGATCTGTTATGATAAGCCGGTGTATGTTGTTTTTAGTATTTTGGATATGTCGAAAACGGTTATTTATAAATTTTTCTATGAATTCTTGAAACCAAAGTATGGAGATAATGTTTCTTTATTGTATACCGACATGGATTCGTTAGTGATTGAAATTCGTACTGATAATTTTTATAATGATATTAAAGCACATATTGAACTATTTGATACATCAAATTTAGCTAATGATAACCCACATGGAATTCCCGTCAACAAATCTGTTTTAGGTGCAATGAAAGATGAATTTAAAGGTGTTCCCATCAATAGCTATTTCGGAGCCAGTGCTAAAGACTATTGTGTCAACGTCGCGGATGAGTTACATAAAAAAGCGAAAGGTGTAAGAAAAAACGTTATAAAAACGGTTTTGAAAGAAAGCGACTATGAAGCGGTTGCTACTAATCAAGTAAAAACAATATTTTACAAAATGTACGTTTTTAAGTCGGATATGCATAACGTATATACAGAAATGCGAAATAAAATAGCTTTATCTGCTATTTTCCGTTAACTCCAGCTTGGAGTGTAGCCTTTTGTGAAAGCTTCCCGGTGCTTACTGATTCGCACGTGATCAGCAACTTTGAATTTAGAACGTTGCGGGTCAACAGTCTTTGGAAACTTGAAGGCTGTCTGTAAAATTTTTTTTTAGTTTTTCTGTCTGACGTCAATAGGTTTGAATCCAGTGGTTCGATGTACTGTTGAGTTGTACTTTGCAATTACCTGAGGCAACAACTGCAGCCACTTATAGGATCCTTGCATGGAAAATTCCTTCCACATCTTGTTTTTGAGAGTTCGGTTTACGCGTTCCACCGGACTTGCTTTCATACTGGAAAACGTACTGTAATGATTTATGTTCAGACTTTGCATTAACTTGCGAAAGTGTGTGTTGTAAAATTCCTTTCCCATATCTGTTTGTAAATTTCGTGGAGGATCCCCCGCAGACCGTAATAGCTTCTTCATTCCTTGCGTTACCTCTTCTCCGGTTTTGCGTTTAATAGAACATGCCCATACCTTTTTGCTAAACATATTTAACAATACCAAAATATATCGAAATCCTTTATTGGTCTTGGCATACGGTATCATTTCCACGAGATCCGCCATATATAAATCATATAATCCCTTTACTATTATTCGTCTTTGCGAAATCATTTGCGAACTGGTTTATGCAGCTCCTCAATTATTTGACGTTTTATGCTCATTGGGAAAATGCTGGAACACTAATAACGGCTTCAAAAATAAATATGTCCTTTGATCCAGGCTTCTTCGCCTTAAACTTATCCCCTTTCTTCAATGACACTCCGATGAGTGATTCGGCATCGTATAGCGTATTGTTTAAAAAGATTTGCGCATCTGTGGGATAGTATTTTATTTGTTTAATGCTATCTTCAGTTAGAGGAACGACATACTCGAAGTTGGTGGAGTTCAAAAGTGCATAACCTTTTTCATGATTGTATATTCCCATCATATTGTAACGTTCTTTCTAAAATAATAATACAAGTGCTGTTTAAATCGTCTATTCACAAACAAATATTTATTTCTATACACTAATGAATACACTATAAATTAACGCTATGATTATAAACCATTAAAAACTATTATTTACAGACTATGAATTTCTAATACAACATTTATATTCACTATTTATTTTGTAATACACAGTTAATGACTTGCTGTTGACTGCCTCTCTTTTATCCGCAATCCGCTTTTATATCCTCATATAAACGCACCAGAAATCGCTGGAACCTTCTATGTATTCTTAGAAAATGCTAGAATAAACCACGTCTGATTTACATGCTTGTGCGATGCGTCATTTTCTCGAAGGCGGCAGAACACACCACCTGTCGCTCGAAAAGAGGTTCGTTCCTTTTCTCTCCCGTTACACTGCCCCCCTCTTCAAGTCTGTTCTGTCCCAGAACAGGTTTTATGCTCTGGTTCCTGTAGAACGGGTCATGACGATATCGACAGTCTTCACCTCGACTACACGTTCCATTACGGTAGAAATAACAGTCTACACTCTTCGTTGGCCTTAATGCGGGCTGTGGGTCAAAACTGCAGACGAAGATCTTGACGTCCGTACCTCTAAAGACAACTTCCAGCATGTTTCTAACGATTCTCCAATCCAGCTGGTCCCGCCCACAGCCGAGTTTGGGAACTGCCAATTTGTTAATTCCCCTGGTAAGCAACTCGATTCTCAAATTCCATAGTGCCCTCCACAAGTCGGCGTAACTCGGTTTCTGGTAGTAAAACTGCTTGGTTACCAAGTAGTAAATGGATCGGTCATGATCAGGCAAGCGTAAGGATTTACCAACAGAGGGATTTTGTTCTCGAAGTTCATTCAGCCGTCCAAATTTATTTCTAAACACTACTGCGATCCCCCTGGACATACGGAGATCCGCGGAGACACAGTGGGCAATGGAATAATCACCAGGGACCCGGAAGAGATCTTGTTGCATCTCAGTCGTGACTCCGAATCGCGCTTTTCTAGTTTCAGAGAACGCAGCCATAAATTCTCTAAAGGTTGGCTGATCATCTTCAGGCCTTACGATTTTGATAGCCACCTCGGCCTCATCTTTCCGATCCGGGACTGCGTCATTATTTCCCTCATAGTGCGCCAGACGATTGGAGTGTACCACCTTTGGTTTCCCCCTTGGCAATTTCTGGATGCGATAAATCAAGTCATTTATTCGTTTCTTCACCTGGTATGGACCCTCCCAATTTCGCTGTAACTTTGGAGAATAGCCACGACGCCTTTGCGGGTTGTATAACCAGACAAGCTCTCCAGGTTGAAACCCTCCTTCTTGGGCTCTCACATCGTACGTAGCCTTCATCCGGTCACTCGCGATTCGACTATTATTTCGGGTTCGGTCGTGAATATCCTCCAACTTCTTCTTTAAGTTGATGACATAATCATTCCCAGCTACCTCCTGCTCTATAGGTGGAGACCCAAATTCCAGATCACACGGTAACCGTAACTCGCGTCCAAACATTACAGACGCTGGTGACTGACCGGTTGTTTCGTGGACCGATGCACGATAAGCCATCAGGAACAGATGCAGGTATTGGTCCCAGTCTCGTTGATGATCGGAGACGACCTTGGCCAAATATTTGCCCATTGTCCGATTCATGCGTTCTACCATTCCATCGGACTGCGGATGTAACGGTGTGGTCCGAGTCTTGCGAATGCCCAACAATCGACAGACTTCTCCAAAGAGTACAGACTCGAAATTGCGGCCTTGATCCGAATGCAGCTCCATGGGCACTCCGAAACGACTGAAGAACTCTTTGACTAGTACGTCAGCAACAGTCGCAGCTTCCTGGTTTGGTAGGGCATATGCTTCTGGCCATTTGGTAAAATAGTCCATTGCCACTAAGATGTATTTATTCCCATCGTCGGTTTCGGGAAATGGTCCGGCAATGTCTATAGCTATTCTCTCCAGAGGACTACCCACATTGTACTGCCTCATAGGTGCTCTTCGCTTCCCCAAGGGTCCGTTGCCAGTGGCACATAATTCACATTTCCGGCACCACTCCTTCACGTCTTCTTTACAATTGACCCAATAAAAACGCTCCCTAACTTTCTCCAAAGTCTTTTTCACACCGAAGTGTCCTCCTGAGGCACCGTCATGGAGATGTCGCAATACTGTAGCCACTCGACTTCTTGGAACCACGAACTGAGACCTAATGGTGGTGCCATCTTCACTCTCCAGTACTCGCTTCAGGAGATCGTCTTCCACCTTCAAGGACTCCCATTGGGCCCAATATGCTTTGAGCGTTCTGTTGAAAGGGCTGACGGCCTCCCAGGCAGGCCTTTCTCCCACGCGCTTCCATTCCAGTACCATTTTTTGTTCGGGATCAGCCTCCTGCTGTCGCTGCAATTCTTCCGGCAACCAATTGTCGTTGACGATGGTAGTCCTTAATACTTGGCAAACCCTCTCCTCCAAACGAGAGCAATGACGGCAATCCGTTGGACAGGGTCTTCTTGAAAGAGCATCGGCATTTCGATGACTAGTGCCCGCTCGATGTTCGGTGTCAAAGTCGTATCCTTGTAATCGCTCGATCCACCTTGCGACCTGGCCTTCAGGATTACGGAATTGTAGAAGCCATTTCAACGCTGCATGGTCCGTCCTCAATAAAAACTTCCGTCCGTACAAGTATTTGTAGAAGTGCTCAACAGACTTCACGACAGCCAATAGTTCTTTTCTGGTCACACAATAATTCCTTTCGGCTTTCGACAAAACCTTACTAAAATAGCCGATGACCTTTTCTTGTCCATCCTGTATCTGAGAAAGTACCCCCCCAATGGCCAGATTACTTGCATCTGTGTCAAGTATGAATTGCCCTTCTGTCCGTGGATAGCTCAATATTGGTGCTGTTGTCAGGGCACGCTTCAGCTGTTGGAAAGCTGTTTCACACTCTCCGCTCCAAACATACTCGCGCCCATCTTCAGTTAACCTTGTCAGAGGTTTCGCTATATTGGCAAACCCAGGAACGAAACGCCGGTAGTAGGTACATAACCCAAGAAAACTACGAACTTGGTGTTTATCTTTCGGTGTTGGCCACTCTTGAACTGCACGAATCTTATCGGGGTCGGCTGCCACTCCATTTTGTGATACGACGTGCCCGAGATATTTCACTTCCTTTCTGAATATGTGGCACTTTTTCGGACTCAGTTTCAGATTGGCTCCACGTAGTCTTCGGAACACTTCCTCTAGGTTTTTCAAATGTTCGTTGAATGATTTTCCGACTACAATCACATCATCTAGGTATACCAGGCAGGTCTTCCACGACAGCCCTCTCAGGATGGTCTCCATTAAACGCTCAAAGGTGGCCGGAGCGTTACATAAACCAAAAGGCATAACCGTAAACTGCCATAGTCCGGAACCAATAGTGAACGCGGTCTTCTCCCGGTCTTCAGGTTCCATTTCAACTTGCCAATAACCACTCTTCAAGTCCAAAGTCGAAAACCATCGTGAACCAGACAGGGTATCTAACGTGTCGTCGATGCGTGGTAAAGGTAGCTGTCTTTCTTGGTCACGTCGTTAAGCTGCCGATAGTCCACACAAAATCTCGTTGACCCGTCCTTCTTACTGACCAGGACCACCGGTGATGCCCATGGACTGCTGGATGGCTCGATGACCCCTTGTTCTTCCATATCAGTAATAATCTTTTCGGCTTCTGCTCGCCTTGCTAGAGGTAGACGCCTCGGCTGCTGACGGACAGGCATAGAGTTGCCTGTATTGATTTTATGTTTTACTATATTTGTTCGTCCCTTCTGGCTATCGTCAAGAGCGAAGATATCTTGGTATCGGTGAACCAAACCCTGTACCTCTTTCACTTCCGTTCTGTTAAGGTCTTCGCACGAACTAGTAACCATACCCACTAATTTTCCACCATGGTCTTTGGGCACTGGTTTTGGAACATCAGCCATACACCTGGCTACTCGGAATACTGGCACACACTGTCCCACAAGGGTACTCTTCTTCAATGTCACCGGATCCACATTAACGTTCATAAGCCTCACCGGTACAGTCTTTCCAACCTTGATCAGCGCTTTTCCCACCAATATGCCACTATGGATCTTCTTATCACAAACAGGCTCCATCATTCTCACACATCCTACCCGAAGATCTCCATCCAAACCTGCCTCGACAACCATCTCGCTTTGACCAGGCAATATCACATCTTCTGTCAGCAAAACCCTTACGACAGGATCTTCTCGTGGGTGCAACGGAAGTTCTTCGTTACCAACCTTCAAAACACCCTCCTTCAAGTCCAATGTAAAACCAAATTTTCTCAGGAGGTCCATTCCCAAGATGAATTCGTCAATGATGTCGGCTACCAGCACCTCATGATCACGTTCTTCACTTCCAATACCAATCTTCATCTTCACCACTCCGCGTGTTGGTATCACTTCACCTGTTGCTGTACGGAGTTGAGTAGTTGTGGGTAACAACTTAATACTTGATCGTAGAACATCAGGGCGTACGATGGATTTTGTCGCCCCCGTATCAATAAGTAGTGGAACAGTTCGGTTAGCAATCTTCCCATCTACGAACAAACTGCTGGTACTGTTCTTCGATGTTACGGCATGGATGGTGATCTCCGGGGCATCTCCACTCAAGGTCAACGTTCGCCCCCTCTCGTCGACCCCCTTTAGTTTTCCGACGGCTGAACTTGTTTGGGTTTAGGGCAGCGGCGTCGTATGTGCCCTTGTTCACCGCAGTTCCAGCAACGGGGTCCTCGAACTTCTTGAGGATTCTTTTTACGGTTCTCTTCCTTCTGAAGAACTCTCATTAATAATTCTTCTAGGCGATCTTTAGAACCTTCATCTTCTTCCAAAACGGTCCGAACACGTCCATGACCTCGGGACGCTTGTTTTGCAGCTTCAAATTCTAAGGCGTGAGCAAGCGCATCATCAGTTGTTCTTGGTCGTGCCAGCCTCAATGATTGTTGTGTTTCTCCGTCTCTTAACCCATCAATGAAGGTCTGCACAGCCAGTTGTCCCAGAAATGAATCGGGTGCCGTAGGGTACGCCAATCGGACAAGCCGCGCAACATCGGCTTCAAACTCCTGCAGGCTTTCTCCATTCTTCTGGATACGATTCTTCACTTGCGCGTGATACACTTGTTGAAGATGCGCGTCTCCATATCTCATTTCCAATCTAGACACTAACAATTGGTAATCATTTTCCTGTCCTGCTGGGATTGTTTGCAGGACGTTCAACGCGTCTCCACGCAAAGCCACAGTTAGAGAAACGGCCTTTTCCTTGCGTGTCCATCCGTTGGCCCCAGCGGCCGCCTCAAATTGTTTGTAGTAGGTGGACCAAGGTGTCTTTCCATCGAACGTGGGTGGTTTTACTTTTATCCCTACGGCAGGATCCTTTTCTTCTTTAAATTGTTTCTTTACTTCATTAAACGGCCTCTCAGAAGTTGAGGGAAACCGTAGTTGCCTCATTCTATCTTCCAGCATTTCGGCCATATCGTCTTTCTTAGTTGTTGGTGGTAATTGCATTTGGGCTATTTTCTCTTCTACCATCTTTATTACCCTATCTTGTTCCGCCAATCTACCTTCCAATAGTCCTAACGCGCTGGCATTCTCCAAAAATTCTTCGAAAACTTTATCTTCCAACGCTTTGACATTTTCCAACAATTCTCCTTTAAGCCTTCTGGAATTTTCTTCAGATCTCCTGGAATTCTCCAGTATTTCTTCCTTTAGCATTCTAACATTTTCTTCGGACTTTCTAGAATTTTCCAAAACTTTTTCTTCCAATGCTTTAGTGTTTTCCATTAGTTTTCTAGAATTCTCTTCGGCCTTCCTAGAACTTTCCAGTAATTCCTCTCTTAAAATTCTAGAATTCTCTTCGGACTTTCTAGAACTTTCTTCGGCTTTTCTAGAACTTTCTTCCATTTTACTTAAAAACAAACTAGTATCAATTGCGGGTCCAGGTATTTCGAAGCGGTAATTTTCAGGATCTTCCTTCTGTTCTAAAAGCCATTCTCTTAGCCGATTTATCAAAACTTCTTTCTTTCCATTACTATCCAAGTCCCTCTCGTCCAATTCCCGTTTTAAATCTATTACTAAGAGATCTTTCAATAGTTTCATCACCATTTTAATCGTTTGTTGAAATTAATTTTAACACTAAAAATTTATTCTCACAGCACTTTATTTAATTATTACGCGATTTTATTTATTTTAGAACACCACACCTGACATCACTGTAACGTTCTTTCTAAAATAATAATACAAGTGCTGTTTAAATCGTCTATTCACAAACAAATATTTATTTCTATACACTAATGAATACACTATAAATTAACGCTATGATTATAAACCATTAAAAACTATTATTTACAGACTATGAATTTCTAATACAACATTTATATTCACTATTTATTTTGTAATACACAGTTAATGACTTGCTGTTGACTGCCTCTCTTTTATCCGCAATCCGCTTTTATATCCTCATATAAACGCACCAGAAATCGCTGGAACCTTCTATGTATTCTTAGAAAATGCTAGAATAAACCACGTCTGATTTACATGCTTGTGCGATGCGTCATTTTCTCGAAGGCGGCAGAACACACCACCTGTCGCTCGAAAAGAGGTTCGTTCCTTTTCTCTCCCGTTACAATATATAACATTGTCTCGTAGTGCAAATTAGACACGTCTTCTAAAAGGAATACTTTTGGATGAGCGTCGAGTTTAACTCGGACAGGAGTTTTGTGAAGATGTTTACCGAACTTATCCAGTCATGGTTTTTGTGGTAATGATGATATATAATGATATGGAAGACTAATAATAGCTTCGAAGTAAAATGGAACGGCTGCAGACGGATCTACCGACGTATTTCTCACCTTAATCTTATCGCCTTTTCTCAAATGTCTACCAATTAAGTTGGCAGCAGCACCAACTACAATACCGTCTACATACATAATGCATGGTGGTGAGCTGCAAACTTCTTGTACAATCCCTTCTGTAAACGGTATTGTGTATTCCCGTTTACTGTTGCTACCTTTCAAATTGTAATATTTCGTTAGGTTGGCAATAGTAGTTTCGTTCGACTCAGGCTCAGAGTCCGCCCACATATACATCATTTCTGTGTACCTTACATTTTGTATATCTTCTAAAAGCTACACTTTGGAACAAGTTTCGAGTTCCATTCGAACAGCGGTTTTGTGAAGATGTTTACCGAATTTATCCAATGACATGATTCTACTAGTGACAACGATACAATAACAAGGTGTTAAACATGTTGGATGCTTTATGCTATTATTTTAGCTGCTCGCAACTCATCAATAATGTAAATGATTTCATTAGTGTGACCGGTATTACCGGCCCATTTCGAGCTTAGAAGAAGTCTCAACCTTCCTATCAATTTATTTGGATCTTTCCATGGTACGAATTCTACCTTTTTATTATTGTAACTTAGCACGCGCATTGGTCCAGCTCCCCGTTTTTTCGCTAATGCCCCCGTTTTGGATCGCGTCACCGGTGTTGAAGTAGAAAAACTTTTTACCTTTTCACCAGGTGCAGCTAAAAGGGGTTTGATAATTGTGGAATATTTGGTTCTGGTTTCTAACAAAGGTGCATCATGTAGATAATTTCTACGGACTGCGTTGGTTCGTAAAAGAAGATCTTTGTAGCTTTTTAAATCCGCTTGCAAATACCCAAGAGGTTTTTTTTTAAATACTAATTCGTACAAACCGCGCGTACCTTCTTACGTAAATGTTTGACCATTGGGTTTCGTAATGAACATATTTTCGTCATCAAAACCGAATTCGGAGTCTCCAATAAAATATTCCTGTTTCTCCGGAAGTAATCGTACTCCGTATAGATGATCGAACTCGTTTTTCGTATCCGTAAACATTTTCTCCATGTATCGTTTCGCGCGCCCAGTAAAGGTAGAGTCTATATAAGCCTGGAATTCTCTACTAGTTCCGGCGGCAGCGAGTTCGGTTTGGAGTTGTTCTAACGTAGGTGTCCCGGAAGCTTCTCCGACTTCTGGTTCGATGCCGGATCATTCTGTTCTTACAGCATGCAATCTGGGAGCACTATGTGGTGTTCGGATTACCTGAGGTATACGTAGAGATTGTGATACTGGAGTTGAGGGTGGCAAAAATGAGGGAACCTCTTCTTTTACGAGTTCCTCTTTTGGAGTTAGGTGTTCGGTTTTAACACCCGTTATAAATTCTCGCAAAAGTTGTGTGATGGGCTTATAGCGACGTTGAAGTTCTACATCGGAGCGTGCGATTTCGGATTTAAGACTTTGATATTTCTGTTTGACGTGCCTTAACCAGGTCTTCAACCATACGCTTATCAATGGTTACTAATGCTGTTAGTTAATGCCTACGGTATTCATGGTTAAGTAGGCGTCGAACCCTTTACGATAGCGTCCCTCGTTAAGTTGATACTCTTTGTCAACAACTACAAAACCATATTTCTCATTCCAACACTGCATGCAGAGCTGCTTGAACTTCTCGAACGTCATATCCCCGCTGACATGATCATTAAAGATATGTTTTAAATTAGTGTTATCTTGCTTAAAAATAATGATGAAGTTTGCGTTATCCCGTATGAGTTGTTTTGGAATTGCGAAATATGACAGAAATAAAAACAATCGATATTTTTATGTCTTCCAAAACAGAAATAATCTCTTATAGTGCTCTGACTATCGCAGACCACATCGTCGAAGATAATTACAGAGTTTGTTCTTACATCCGTGGGTGGTACTATAGTTTCGCAGGAGTCGTATTCGAAATATCCCACGGGTAACGATTTAAACAGATCTCGCAAATATATATATTTGGGTTGATACAACGATTTACTGTACACATATACGTTTGCGAAGCGTAAACCGTTGGGATGTTCCAATAAACTAACCATTAGGTTGGTTTTACCGCAGCTGGAACTACCTACGATTAGTCCTCGCTTGCATCCTGCTCCCAATAATACACTGTGCTTAAAGACCGCCGGTGTTGCTGAACAAGTATCACGATTTATAACTGGTAATCGAACTTTAGCTGTTACATGACGAACAACGTTGTGATAGATCCTATATGAGTTTAGCATATATATTACAAACCTAGAAGCGAACTTCCAGTCACTCTTCTCCGGTCTTAGGGGTAAGTGCTATAAAACATATTCCTCGACAATCTACAACTCTTTCGTCAACTCGTAAAGGAAAAGGTGTTATCAACACTCTCATCAATAAGTTACCGGTGGAATTGCATTTACCTGGATATAACTACTGCGGACCTGGCACTCGATTGCGAGAACGACTTGCTCGTGGAGATCACGGTATCAATCCATTAGACGACGCATGTAAACAACACGACATAGCCTACTCCCAATCCAATAAAGTCAGTGAACGTATGGGGATTAAAAAAAAGAAACGGTCTTCAGAGAGGAAACAAGGTTTCCTTACATTTAACAAAGCTGTGGCCATTGCCAGAAAGCATATTGGTGGTAAAATAAAAAAGTTCTCTTTAAAACGCTCTGTTCGACTTGCACTGTCAGCTTTGAAACGGAAACGTATTGTCAATCCTCGATCACGAATTATACCCATCCCCAAAAAAGGTGGTATACTGCCCCTCATTCCCTTATTTGCTGCCTTGGGAGCTCTGGGCTCTCTGGGCAGTGGGGCAACGGCAGTTGCAAAAGCCGTTAACAAAGCCAAGGCGGCTAAGGAGACCCTAGAAGAAACACGCCGACACAATAAGGCTATGGAAGCCGCTTCTATAGGGAAAGGTTTATATTTGAAACCATACAAAACTGGATTGGGACTATATTTACGTTCAAAAAACTACCGTTGAAGCTACCACGCCGTGCGTTGACCAATGTCGATCTTTCCAAGTATATTCATAAATTAAATATTCCCTGTTTTAGAGGCATCCTTATGCGAAATGAACTGCCGCAACGAATCCATAAATACGAAACCGGTATTGTAAATTTAGATAGTGGGGAAGGAGAGGGAACGCATTGGACATCGTATATAAAACGTGGTAGACAAATTTTGTACTTTGACAGTATTGGTCAGATAAAACATCTCGTAGAATTTGTTCATTACTTTAAGAGTGACGATGGTGGAAAAGTTGTTCAATACAATTATGATTCTTTTCAAAAGCTCAACTCATTCAATTGTGGACACTTGGTGCTACACTTTTTATATGATAACGCTCGGTAACAGTTTACAGTCTGCATTATACTTCCGACATGTCGTTGACCTTCATCTTATCCGATACGAGTTCCGTATTAAGCTCTGATTTTAATCCACCAATATATTTAGATACGACCAAAGGATGGGTTATGGGATTGACCAATTTCGAAACATTTAACAGCATTCCGAACGTTACTGAGGAAAATAATGTGTATAAAATTGGACAGAAAGCTATACATATACCCACCGGATCTTATGAAATAGCCGATATAGCAGCTTACATTAATTCTCAATTAAATTCTATAACTGTGTCTATAGAGCCAAATCACAATACTTTAAAAACAATGATACGAGCTGACGAAGTTATAGACTTTTCCGTTAAACACTCTATTGGACCCTTATTAGGATTTAAGCCGTTGAAGTTGAAAAAAAAATGAACGTCACGAATCCGATGTTCCTATTAACATCATTAAAGTCAACTCGTTACTTATATCGTGTAATATTACCACTGGTAATTATGTAAATGGAATTCCGAATCATGTCATACATCAATTTTTCCCGAGTGCAAAATAATTGAACCGCCTGACCATGTACCCTACTTACCAATCAACGTCAACACAATTACCAACATTACCCTTAAAATAGTTGATCAAGATGGTGGCCTGGTTAATTTTCGTGGAGAAACCGTGACGATAGGACTGCATTTGAAGAGCATTAGCGATGGTGTTCAAGTATAATACTGCTTGTACTGTTCGCTCGGATTATAAAAAAACTTGTCACCAAAAACAGGTTAGTCCGCAATCGCTAACCGATCAAGTGACACAGCGCAACCGCTTATTTTTACAACGACTCGGATTTACTGTTCTACAATGAGTATACTAAATGTAAACGAAAAAGTTTTCGTCGATAATTCGATCGTAGGTGCCGAATTCCATCCGAATCCATTGCCACCCATCAACCCTATACAACTCGTTTTGAAAACAATGACGAAATTCGAATACTGATTCAAGAAGACATGTCCACATTACCCTCTCGCAGTTATCTGTACGTAGAAGGCACGTTATTGAAAGAAGATGGTGCCCCATCTACTACGGCTAAACTTATTAACAACGGAATTTCATATCTGTTTACTGATATTCGCTACGAAATGAATGGTGTTGTGGTGGATTCTGTAACGAAAGTGGGACTCACGTCCGCCATGAAAGGCTACCTTTCCTACAATGCAAGCGATAGTGTCAAGTTACAAAATGCTGGATGGTTTCCTGAAGGTAATAGCACTGTGATGGATAGCAAAGGTAATTTTAGCGCCTGTATACCTCTGTCAATGATATTGGGAATTTTTGAAGACTATGGAAAAATTATTATGAACATTCGTCAAGAATTGGTTTTAATTCTAAGCAATTCCGATATTGATGCTATAATATCCACGGATGCTAATGAAAAACTTAAAGTTAGCTTGAAAAAAATATATTGGAAAGTTTCCCATATTCAACCAGGGCTAGCAGAAGAATTATCATTGACAAAATACATCGGAAAAAATGTTGATACTAAGGTGGCGTTTAGAAGTTGGGAAACGCATATCTATCCAGCTATATCACAAACCGATAAACATAGTTGGTCTATTAAAACATCCACCAGTCTAGAAACACCTCGTTACATTATCCTAGGTTTTCATACTAATCGCGATGGACAGTTACAGAAAGATATGAGTGCATTCGATCCTTGTGATATACAAAATGTGACCGTATTTTTAAATACTGAAAGATATCCATACGATCAGTTGAATATTAATTATTACGAGAACCGTTTTGCTACCTTGTATAAAATGTATGCCAATTTCCAACGATCTTACTATGACAAACCAAACGAGCCCATTCTAACTCCATCGAAATTTAAAGCCATTGCACCGCTAATCGTCATCGACTGTTAGAGACAGAAAGATTCCTTGCTAGGGAAAGCTGTCGTTCTTCGAGTTACTTTCGAAACTCATAAAAGCATTGCCGCTAGTACTACTGCATATTGTCTAATTTTGCATGATCGTATGTTTACGTATAATGCACTGACAAAGCAAGTACGACAACTGTAAACGACTACTTACGACGATTGTCGAATTATTACATAATTATATGAAAATGAAGATTTTGAACCTCGTTTAGTTAGCCGCTATGCGTCTTGTAGTAGACGTTCAAGGCTTTAAGATTGGTAACAACAAATTTTTGCCTAAAGAGTTAGCTATTTACGATGGTTGTAAAATAGCTCATTATGTATTTAAACCACCTTTTCCATTTCCAACGTTACCTGCAGAACTCCAAAAACAAGCACATTGGTTAATAAAGAATCACCACTGCATTGCTTGGTCTAAAGGCGAGACTCCGGCGTTCATGTTTCCAGACAGTCTTCGGTACGCGACGACATCAGCTGAAGTGATTTATGTAAAAGGGCGTGAAAAAAGAAATTCTTACAAAAATATCTTTCAACGTCGATTGTTGAATTTCCAGAACATCCAGCACTACCGGAAGTTAATGAAGTATCATGTTTCTATCATAATGAAAATCTATGTGTATGTGCTTTATCTAATGTTTATTGGTTATATAATGAATTTATAATGAAGTAATGTTTAATAAAATGCATATATATTTTTTAAATATTTTATTTATTGTTTACGTATTATAGTTTATAAGAATACAAAACTTAAGTACTAAAGCGTTCAAGGTAAATAAAATGTCTGTGCTCTTCACTTAAAATATTATTTAACACTCGACCACAATTCTCTATACGTCTTTGAAATCTATACCGATCTAAAGCGGCATTCATCCACATCGATCTTCGCACTTGCCTGTGGGCATATTCCCACACTACCATGTACCGTACGGAATTATTCGTTTCGTTGAAAGTCACCTTTTTCTTTAGCTTGTCCATGATATTATAACACATAACCCTTAACATCGTTCGCAATTCTATCGGACTGAATAGCGCTGCTAATAGCTCTAAAGCGCTTATGACATTTCCACTCATTGGTAAGGAAGTTAAAACTTGTGTTTTCTCGAGATCCTACGAGATACGCATTGACCAGTGATATTCTTCACGGTGTTAACGTATACACCATATCCCTACGCAACGTTTCTCAACTTTCTTCTTTCAAAGTTAAATAAAAATTATCCTAATAACGCTATTGAATCTAAACTTCTTGGCTCTAATCGTGATCCTACCATTTGTCACATCCCGGAACCCACCTCCTGTATAATAGCAACAACAATCTCAGTTCTATTTGTAGTTATTGCTTTACTTTCCCTTATTATGTACCTAACCATTTATTAGTTTAATTTCAAATTCGTCTGTTGTGAAAGTTGAGTATGAACGATAACGTGATCCAAGGTATGGAGGATGTGCGAGAGCAGTTACTACGACAGTTTCCTCGATTTTTAAAAACCGTTGAGAACGAAGATGTTCTTAATAAACATGTTAAATTATTTGCAGAAGTCACTTTCGTAGTTAGTGGAACACTGATCAATGGAGCATTCGTGGACATTTCGCACACCATAACAACAAATCCGCATTATGTGACTGAACCGTTAGAAGGTTGGTTTCAACTGAATGTAATAGAACTAACCTTTTACGAGGTTGAAAAGTGTCTTGAAGATTTAGCTTCTTTGGACACACAATTTTCTCATATCTGCATCGTTCGCTTTTTGATAAAGTAAATTATACATTATCTATTTAAATGTTATTATGTATACAATATAATAAAAATTACATAATATAAGAGTTTTTTATTAATACTCCTTTAAATAAACAACATATGTTAGAAAAGTTTTGTGTTATTGCACTTATATCCTCGCCTCACCATTACAAACGACATCTTTATGCATAAGTGACACCAAAGGGAAGGACTGCTTAATAATAGAGAAACTGCATATGGTTGTATATTCATAATATTTTACATCGTACCCAATTCTGTATATTGTTGTGTTATATGCAGTTAAAAATTTTATATAGGTAATTTGGGTTGCCATCTTTCAGGCGTTCATAAACTAATCCATGTTAAAAGGTTTATTTTATAGTTTCAAAAGTACCGTTGAAGCCAGCTAAATACAGGAATTTAGATAAATACATTCTATTTGCGATATTTTCTTGTTAAAGTTAGATTTTATGCAAGGTTATTTAACGTTCTGATCTATTCATTACATAACCTCAAATTTTGAAAATAATTTTAAAAATGGGTTTCTTTAGTGGAATAATTTATTCATATTATGTTAACATGCATGAAAAGTTTTATATTTCAACAAAAGGATACTAATTAAGTGTGTACGATATAACTTTATAATTGTAATTTTTAATACAACGAGTGGTACGTTGAAATATTTTCTTAATCTTCCGTCAATAGCTCAGATTTGATAAAATGCACCTATAATTAAATAAAACGGGCTATTATGAGTAGATTTGCATATATAAAAGTTACTTACCTTACTTAATTTTCAAGAATGGGTGATTTTTCTTTTTACGGTTCCTAGTGTTGGTTTGTCGAGCCACAGTTCTAATTTAATTTATGTAGGTTTATGAAGTTATTGTTGGAGTTTTGTTGGTTAACATCTTGGCTGTGTAAGCTGTATAAAGTTTTTGTAGTTCAATGTGTGTTTTTTTAGCCAATTCAATTTAAAAATGTCCACAGACCTGTGCCGATAGTAGGTAAAATTTCATTTTTAGTTAATTTTGTATCTTAAGTATTTGTTTTTTTTATATCAAACTAATGGGAAAAGTTAAATAAACATATTGTGTACAGATTAACGGGTAAAATTGGTATGTGGACCTATTTAAATGGAAATTTATGCAATTTTAGTCGACCGTGTGAATTTGGTTTGTTCGACTCAAATTGTAAGTTATTGTTGGGTTTTTTTAGTTAGAAATGTTATATTGTTATTTTAAGGAAGTATTGGGGTTTCTTTTTATGTAATCAAATGAAAAATTTAAAGAAATTTATATTTTATTGAAAAATGTTAAATGACAGTTCAATCCATGGATTACTTGATAGTATTATATTGTTTTTGTTTCTATATATTTTTAATGTAAATTACAATGAGAAAAACAATCAGTAATCCCCAGAATGCAGTGAGAGGAGGATGTGTTGTTTCTATGTTGATTAACCTTTAAAAACATGTATTTTCATATTTTAAAAAATAAAGGGAGGTTATGGATATAAAACAAAATAAGATTTCGTGCAAGAAAAATATATATAACTTACGCTATCGCCATAATTTCAAGAAGAATATAAATTATAGACTCGATTTGGATGGCTACATATCAGATCAAAAGTTTAATCTGATAAAAATTTTTTTAAGAAGTTTTAATTTTATTGCAATCAAGCAATTTTACACTTCCACCAGTGAAGAGGTTGGCAGTGGTTATTAAAGCAGTCTTTTGTTCCTGGGATCGGTTAAAGGATGTATCTAGTGTGCGGAAAATCGTAAGTGATTTAAAATTCATTATACTGGCCAGTCAAAAATAATTTCGGACAAACATTTTATTAAAGAGATATCGAACTATTTTACATTGAAACTATTAAAGAATATAACTGTATAATGAAAAATTTTTGAGAAAGGTTAACCTAATTTCATGAAAAAGAAAATTTACTAAATTGAGATAATTTTTTTTATAAAAAAAATATTTAATTTTTATTTGATTTTGGATTTGTAGATTAGATAAAATAAAAAGTAGGTAGAAATCCCCAACAATAAAAAAAGGCTAATTGGTAGTTAGTAGAGTAATTAGTCTCTCTCCCATTATTTTTTTTATGTTTTGTTTATTTATGATTAAATAAAATTGTGTTTATATTTATAATTGTGGATTTTATTTGTTGTTTATTTTTTTTGTGTGGAAATAATTTGTTTAGCAGCTTGTTACAATTTTACCAGCCCAGGTGTCATCATTACAAGTGGACCCATTGATACAAAATTTGGCAAGGTAAGGTTGATTTATTTCAGATAAAAGAGATATTTGTCGATTGCTTAACCGAGATTAAATCTGAGCTAGTGACAGGGCAGAATTGTTATTTAAGAATTTAAAAAATATTGTAGTGATATATTTATACTATTGTCTTATTGAATTTCACCTCAATTATAATTGGTGCCCAGAACTTGGAATTTTTTTTTTATGAGTATATCACTGCAATATGTACTAACACAATCATGACAAATGCGTTCATCGTTAGAACTTTGCCACCAAAACTCTCGCTTACACAACACTTCTGTTGATTTGCACATATCGGATATACCTATCCCCATTCCCATCACTATCATCATTTTCTCGATTGTTTCACATGGTAAACCACTTCGAGTTAATTCTATTACATTGAACAACCAATCTTCATATTGTTGCTGAAGAAGAAGCGTAGATCGTTTTGTGTCAATGTTTCTACAATGTATGTGGACATATCTAGGTTTCATTTTTTCCAAAAACACCACAGGTATAATTCCTTCTTTACGTACAAGGATTTCCCATTGTCCCCAGTTTTTAACCACTTCACATACGCGATCGATGCAGATATTAAACAGTGTACGAGGATTATAGACACTCATATTCCAATCGATGCAAGTTTCTATGCTGTATCGCGATATTGACATTTTTTATATTACTTATACCTTCATCTTGTCCTAACCTTATAACAGAAACATTCTGGCGGGGAGTTTGACCTTGAATGAAGGTGGGAGGATGTAGATATAAAAGCAGTCTCCGTCTCTTTTTGCTTAGTTGCAATCAAAATGGTTTAGCAACATCATTGGGTCCTTGAAACAACAAATAATGGTGAAATTATGTTTTCTCGTAAAACCACTCACAATACGGGACTATTAATCGAAAGAGTTAAACTTCCAAATACTGTGGTTGTGCGAAGTAAAGCTGAGGAAGGTTATTCGTCTTGTTCTGTTTTAGAAATTCATTATTTAAATGAAGATGGTGAATTCATAAATATGAAAGAAATCGCATGTGCAGATCTTGATTTGGAACATCGCCATACAATTAACCTTTTGCCTGATAAATGTGATTTCGTCCTCTTCAAACGTTTCTGCGATACACCATGGTGTGAATGGATTGTAGAACATGAAAGGAATATTTGGAATAACAAACCTTACAAACCGAACTGGATAACGTTCACGCCAACGAAGTGGTTGACTGAACAGGAATTTAACAAGGAACGAGAACTCCAATTTCGTGAAAAACATCCTGCTGTGATGTCTGGTGGTTCGAAACCCATGATGGATTGTAACCCTAGTAATTGTTATGTATTTAATAGTTTACGTGGTTTACAACAATATTAATGTAATTAAATATTGTTGTAAACTAATACTAAATGTCTATGCCCATTTTTATTTATAATAAATGTTTATGCACATTCTTTCATTTTTATTTATTACCTTGACCTCAGTAGAAGTGGTGAGGGGGTCTGACCTTGAAGCAGAAAGTGGTGGCGGGAGGTCCAGAAAATCTGACCTTGAAGCATGACCTTGACAGGAAGCAGAAAGTGGAGGGGGGAGATTTTAGAAACCCCATTCCTTCCCTACTTATAATATTACAATTTCTATTCTGCAATGTAAGTTCGGATTATAAAGTAACTTGTGTGACTTGTTTTAATGTTCTTTTCAATTACAAGCAAACAAGCCTAAAATTCGCTGTTTTAATTATTAATAAGTCTCAAACAACTATTGAACATCAATGAGAAATTGTTTTACAAATAATTATTAGCAGAAGATAAAAGCTTACATATTCGATAACTATGTCGTTTGATTAGCTCCATCTTCAATACTTTTCACGTATGAATTTTGTCAGCGTTAGAATTCTACTGGTTTGCGATCAGAAAGTTCTTCCATTTGTTTCACATATTATACAAATATGTATTAAGTACTATTTAGTTTTGTATACAGTATGTATTTAGCATAACGAGCTTTATTTCACAACTAAATTCTACAGTGCTGTTGATGCAGAGATTGTTAGCAACAATTATTTTAGCAACAAGTATTATTGTTTTACATCTTATCCCTTAATATATTTATACATTATTTTAGAAATTCTGTTTTATAGACAAGTTATAACAAATTTAGCTTACTGTGTAAAAAGTTTCCATTAATGTAAAGAACGATAGAGCAGCTTTAATAATCTGAAACAAATAAATACTGTAAAAGTCAATTAAATTCAAGTATTGTACAAATGCAGTAATACGAATATATTATTAATTAATACATTGTTCTATTGCAAAAAAGTCAGGCTTTTCTAAACTTATCAAACCCTACCCACAAGCGCTGTATGCTAGCAAAAAGGGAAAGTTTTTAAAAAGTAAGTAAAAAAATTAGAATCTTACTGTCCATTTACCTTAATATCATATTATTAATAATAGAATTAAATATTTTCACCTAAGATGATAATTTTAAGTATCCATAATTGTAAGGCCAAATAGGGTTGTAAATAATTTCGAAACTACATACTTGTTACATTTTTAATCAACGTTTCGTCCCTGGTGTGGGGCCTTTTCAAGAATTCTATGGATTTAACATGTTATTGATTAATATTTTATTGAATGTTTACTTACAATATATGAGGTAGTTCCTCTGTCTATTTTGTAACATAGGTATTTGATTAAACTTATAGTCCGAGAGTTGGCGACCAAAAAGTGTAAGAGTTTTGTAAAGGCTAATATTTTAATATTGGCTTATATTTAAGGTGTAAATAAATATCCTACACAAAAGATACTCGGATATGGGGACACTTGGCATCAGCGCAGTTTGAATGTGGTAACAAGAAGTAGTGTCATCTAAGTGTTTTCTAAAAGCTGAAAATTGATCACTAAGCAGTTTATGTAATAAAAAACTGGAAAACAGTCGTCAGACAGCGTAATGACCGAACGCGTTGCATCAGCACCAATGCGGTCGCATGTCGTGAAAATGAGGTCAATGTAAAAAATGATTTGAAAAATCAGTAATCGTTACTTCTAGCGACTGCTGACTAGCTCGGTTCTATCAAAATGAGGTATGACTGTTTCTTTGAGAAATTAGAAACTATATTCAATAAATTAACACTGTTAACACAAAAACTTTAATTATGAATGATCAAAGCCATATGTTAGAACTGGTTGGAAGGGTGGAGTGATTCGACTGTTATCAAATTAAATAAACCACTACAATGGAGTGTATGTCTTGAGTGGGTGCATACCAATGAGTTATCGTTACGACATTAATTACAAAAATTGGATAGTCACACAATGAAGTCAATTTCGACAAGAATGATTTGAGCACGGATCCACGGTGTTTATTTAAGATCTGCCAGGCGTTGGAGAGGAAACGTGGTCCACAAGTCTAAATAACAGAAAAGAGTCCAGGTGGTGTGCCACATCCACGTAGTGAATTCTGGATTAGTTCAATATTCAACTAAACAAAAATAAGAAATATTTTAAAATATTTTGTCCTTATTGTGAATATTAATTAAACAAGAACTGCACAAAAATTTAAAAAATTAAAACAGGATACTTTTGCCAATATAGCAGTGGCGTCAGGTTAAAAATTAAAATATTTAAATAATTTTTTTATATACTTTTTTAAAGCAATACGAATTTATTTTATGACTATCACCGATTAATTTTCTAAAATAATAACAAAAAAGTATTTTTGAGGCTCTAGAGCCCGAGAGTTAGCTTTTATTAACGTTGAAAGTTGCTTATAGAAAAGGTTGGCTTTATTTAAAAATATGAAAGACGGAATCTAGTTTACAAAATGAACAGTTTATTCTCGTTAGTTTCAAGAATACATTTATTCTGCTTTAATTACACAATATGCACTTGTACAATTATAAATTGCAACAAGTTAAACAATATAATAATATAATAATAGTGCAATTTTGAACTGAAATTACAAAGAGATACGTGACTGCCAAATGCAAACTAAGACTGAAACATACACCACACCTTGCTGTATATATACCCCAAGATTTATGAATAAATGAATGCCTTAGCTTTTATGAGATGCTAAGTAAAACAGTTTTAATGTAAGTACTTTTTAATTTAGTATTTAATAAACAATCAAATTGTAGATAATACCTGTAAACCTTAAACAGCCTCTTAAACATGTGTCCGAAAAAAGTTTTTCAAGTCAATGCCGTAATCAAAGACAAATGAAATTCACTCTTCTGCTTCTGTTCAAGCAGCAACTTTTATTTTTTTAATTATTGGGCACACTGGTTTTTCTGTAATTCACATTCAAAGTGGGAGCTCAGTACATTTGAAACGGGTAGTGCTTAAAAAAAGTGCATGTGTCCCATATTGGTGAGTTAGAAGTGAGAACTAATTATGTATTTAGGATTTTGTGTCCATCCTTGAAATTTGAAGTTAGGTCTGTTGTGTTTCAAGACTGGTCTGACTAGATTTACCAAATTGTAATTATGTTATAAGTCATAACACAATATTATCTACGATAAAGAATAACTCTTACGTAGGACGAGGGCAGTAAAGTTTAAACTACAATCGTAAAATAATGCCTCAAAAAACAACCAAACATAAACATGCAGTTTGAAAAATGTAGCGAAATGGCACATGATGAGATTCGCTACCAAGTAGAGCTACAAATTTGTATAACTACATGTAAATATTTTAAACATACCTTTGTAAAACTCTCCAAATTCAAAGTCATCAGTCCTCCAGCTGTGAGTTCTTCTGTTTTATTAGCTCTTTGAATAACCATAGCACAGGCTTCTCTAACTTTTGGCTGGGTTTTCACCCACCATTTGGAGTTAAAAACTGCTGTAGCAACGCTTGCGCTCTACAACAAAGTTTATCCTTAAAATTGCTCTCCTTCTGTTTTGGTATGTAAAATAATAATAGGTTTTAATTCAGCGAAATTGACAGACTGATAAACTGTGTTCTAAAAAAATCTTGTTCACTTTCTTAATTCTATGTTTTATTAAAGTAAAAAAAAATAAAATTAACATTTTATTATAATTTTTCGGCAGTTAATGGTGAAGAAAACTATTTTTCAAAGAATAAAGCAAATTTTGTACAATTGAAGATATAGTATTAGGTTTATTGAGTAAGACATTTTAAACATCATTTTACTGAAGTCGATTTAATTTGTGAATGAGAAACATTACCAATGAAAAACCATAAGTATGGTAATAACCAGAGACGAGTAAGATTTGCTAATAAGCCTGTGCAATAGGGTGGAGTGAAAATACGAAAGTTGTAGTTCATACTCGGCTTGATGTGGGATTGATGCTCTATGGTAGTTTGTTGCTTGAGGTAAAATTTGAGAACGATATCTCGATGCTTTGTACTGCCCCAACGCGAATAAAAATTGCGAAAAATGAAAAAAATGAGAATAGATGAAATAACACTTTTTATTTGTACCCAATGTAGTATAGTAGTGATACAATTAAGGAAAAAGCTCAAGAAACATTTAATGCACAAAAAGATAAAAAATAAGACTAAGTGTAAGTAAATAAAAAAAATTAAGAAATTATACATTATTGTATAGCATATTCTTTTTTGTATTGAAAACAGAAATTATTTTGCGGGCTTCAATTCTAGTCCTTACAGAACCATCTCTATTTGAAGAACCACATACAGCTGCAGATGCCTCAGTTACTGTTTTCGCCCACCTTTCTACAGCTTGTGTGTGACAAAGGAATACCGCTGTCTCACGCAATAGTTCATTTTCATCTCATGCATGCATTTCAATGGCATTTGGGATTGATTCTTCACTCAACGTTTTACTCAGAGATTTTCCCTGGGTTGCGCTTTGCCAAACTAGGAGAACAAATTCCTAAGTTAATTGCTTGACAAACATCCAGCAAATATTGTTGGTCGGTACTTAAATCGGTAATAGATTCTGATAGGCTACAGTCCATTCTTTCGAACTGAGAAATTGGCTGTTCTTCGCTTTTTGCAAGGTGTTCTACAATAGCACCTGCAAAATTCTTTGGACCACTTGTTGTTCCATCCAAACGTCAAAAAGGTGTCGTAATGGAAGTTCATTAGTATGTAACTGGCAAATAAACCACTGAATGGGCCTTTTAAGATCCAGCTCCAAGAGCCTGATCGCACAGCCTTTTTGACCAGTATTTGTAACTATACCGTCACAACCAATTGGTACGAGTTTGTAGAGATGAACTGACTTTGTAGAAAGAAAGTCTAATATACCTCGTTTAATTGCCCGAGCTGTTCTAGATGTTAGAGAAACATGTCCCAAAATATACGCCAAACATATTGCAGTCAGTAAATGTGGATGAGGACTGACATAATAAATTATTTCTTGTATTTGCACGAGCTCGACGAAGTCTACTTCTATCTACTACATTAGAATAGTTGTCTTCATTTATCACTCCAATGTCCTGTAATTTAGCAGAGACGATTGCAGCCGCAGCTCCATCTAATATTCCATATCAATCTAATACTCTTGCCACAACAGAATATTTTGTTTTAACGCTTTCTTCTTCATTTTGAACTGTTTTCTTAGATACGTGCATTTTCTCAGGAATGCAAACAAATGATTCTTCTGATATGGAACTTGACAAGTCTTATGGAAAAGAGTAAGAGAGAGTAAAAAAATAAATTAATAAAGGTAATAAGAGTAAGAATAGAAATAAAAAAATACATAAGTTTTTACCATCCACAAACTCTAAAGCAGTACTACATGACGGTTCAGATTGTTTAGAAATTGTAAGCTTGCTTTCCTGCTCCTGTCGTTTAAGTTTCCTTTCAGTCAATGACAATTGCCTCCGACTAGTAACCACATCAACACCGCCTATCATCATTTTTCTTCCGCTTCTTTGGTCATTTAAAAAAGTACGTTCCTTGGTAGGGACTTTTTGGACATTTGGGCGTTGCACATGTAAATGGCAATTGAGAAACTTGTCACGACATGTTCTCGGTCTGACGTCGACAAATAGTGCTGAATTAGCATTTTCGATGACTCTAATTTTTGATAGCTTTAATTTTCGATTTATTAAACTTTCCAATACCAACAAAATTTAAAATTAAAAACATTTAACTAAATAGGAGTTATGATAATTTTGTATTTTTTTCCCACAGTTTCAGAACTTTTAGTCATCCGGTGGCAGTATTAAATACCAATATTTTTGCCTAATCTTTTAACACAATATTACTAATACACTAAAGCACCAAGTCCGCGCCAAGCGAATTTAATATACAGGAACACATATTTTTTTTATATAAAAACCATCTTATAGTTTTCTCGACATTTTCATAACTTGCAGTATTAAATATCAATATTTTTTCTGGTATTTTGAAACAACATTATTAACACATAGAGCACCAACTCCACACCAAGCGAATTTCATTTGAAAGAAAAATAGTAGTTTGTGCAACAAGGGTGGATTGATGCCTATATCGCACGAGAACGAAGTTTGAGGCACGACGCCGTAGGCGAAGTGCCTCAGTCCTTCGAGGGCGATATAGGCATTCCACCCAAGTTGTACAGTATCTTTTTTTTTCGACTAAGCAAAACAATTACAAAATAGATTGCATGTCTCCTTGAGAAATCGAATATAAGGATTAACCTATGCTTTTATCCATGCTAAAATATGGTTTGTAAAATCCCTCCGTCATTGTAGAATTTTTAAGAGAATTATTAAAACTTTGCAGAAATTAACATTTCCGAAGAGAAAATTATTATTTTAAATTCTGTTTTATAAAAGAAATTACAAAAGAATTATTTTCCCAGCTGGAATTGAACCTGCGTCGGTCAGCTTCAGTTTATTTATACCTAGCTCCTACCCGACTGAGCTACCAAGCCCTATCACAAACTCTGTCTACTATACTTATTAAAAAGTAGGTTGTACTTATTTAAATGATTTAATATTTATGTATTTTTAATTATAAAAGTATAATTGTTAAAGCTACAATTTCACAAATCACGTTATTTTCAAATGCTTTAAGTGTTATTGAAAGAGGGAAACATTGATTTAACTTACTTTTACTTCTATATTTATGACAGGAGTTCTCAATAAATTAATTACAAATAAAGAAGTGTCAAATTAGACTACGTTGATTGGTTGTTTTCATATCCGTACACTGTACGGGTATGAAATTATATCCGTACACCTTGCTGGAATTGCATACATTTCCATTGCGCGAAACGTGAAGAAAACGGGTGATTTACAGGTAGAGAAAAACTATTTGTTGATATAAAACGCTCCACCCTACTGTGCAATATGTCGGATCATTAGCGTACCAATAATCTTGTCTAGTAATGTTTCTTTATGCGATTTACATGAAATAAAAGTGTTATATAAAAGCTCCACGCCACTTAATTCGACGAATAATAACGATAAATTCAAAACAAACAGGTGCTGCAGTAGACCATCTGGTAAGTCATCCGGTTTCTGTATAAATTAAATGAATATGAACATATAAAATTGTTTGGACGATTATCTAAAAGTATCATTTCTTGATATTTGCCACTTTATTTACGAAACAATGTTAGGGGTGTATAAAATTTCACATTTAAATTATTACTTACATGTGTTTATTCCATTTATAAATAAATCGCTGCTTTGGACACACATTGCATTATTTTACATTCATTTCTTTATCTGATTTTAATTCTCGTCTTTGTTAATAACATTAGTTAATTGTTTTAGAGAACATGAGAATAAAACAAAAAAATGGACTTGTTTTGTTTTTTGTAACTAAATCAACCCCGCTTTTTGTGTTGAATTATATTTTTTAATATATTTTTGGCAAATAATTACTAATTAGCTAGACATGTCGCCTTTATATATTTTACCAAGGATTGAATAGTCGGCAAGAGATCGTTGAATATTTGAATTAATGGAGAATTTATGGCTATGGTAATGAAGATGTGAAAATTAAAATTATAATTATACGAAAGAGGAATTTTTCTTGCTCTGGAGACAAGGAAGTTCTTCCATTACCTAGTAATAATTCCAGTACATATGTCTAGTTGTGAATAGTTTACCTTATATGTTGTTTATAAGAGTTGTTTATGCTCTATGAATTGCCAGAAAGTAGATTTGAAAAAACTGCAATTCTGGTTTAAACTAACCAATCAAAATAGTAATATTAACCAGTAGGTTGTTCAATGCGGTTAAAGTAATAATTTAAAAATGAGCTTTCTGTTTATTATGGTTACAGCTTTACAAATTTACGAAGAACTATTTTTTTAAATGTTTTCTGCTAAAGCCTTAACACACGAGTAAAATGCTATTTCAAACCAAAGGTATTATGTTAGCGTAATAATGGAAGGGGTACAGCGACGGCTACGTGACATCAATGCCGAACTTTACTACCAAATATGGTGCATTAAGTTGCATTACTAATCGTCTGCAAAAGATCTGGCTTCTGAGTTTGAAAGCGTATAGCAAAAAAAACTAATCGCACAAATAAACTTAAATCTAAACAGTTAAATTTATTTTTGTATAAAATAGTAAATCATTATAGATTTTTAAGTTTCGCTAATTATGTTACATAAAGTCCGGTGTCTTGCAAATTCTGACATAAAGCGTGTCTTTAATAATTAGTATTTCAATATCTGCTTGACAGAATTGAATGAGATTTTATATGCAAGTAGCTAACAGTGTTGTATATGTTTATGGATTATTTCTCAGGCAATTCTATGAAATAGAGGGTAATGTATTCTGATGTTCTGGGGCCTTAGTCAAAATCGTTTTCTCACAAAAAATAGTATTTCTCAATAAAAGACTCTCAAACGATATAATCATCTTCTAAAAATTAAAATAAATAATAATGAAATCGACTGGAACCCTAAGGATACAGCAGTAAAATATTTAGGAGTGCATCTTGATGCTAAGCTGAACTGGGGGTATAATATTAACAAAAAACTCAACGAGTGCCATAACAGATTAGACGCATTATATCCGCTTACCAACCATAAGTCGCATCTTAGAGCGAAATGCATAGTACTTATCTATAAAGGAATTCTTAGACCACTACTTACCTATGCCTGCCCAATATGGTGCACCGCATCACAAACATCGATGAAGAAGCTTCAAACAATGCAAAACAAAGTGCTTCGAATTGCAATCAAGTGTGCGTGGTTTGTGCGTAATGCCCAAATACACTGGGAGTTAAGTGTCCCTCTTATAACTGAGTTTATACAAAAAACTACAGTGAAGTTCTTTCAAAACCTAGTTCTCTGTTCAAGTGCTATCAAGTTCGAACTCGGACAAAAAGACATCCACACACGCCTCAAGCGTAAATTACCACAGGACTTATTTTAATTTATGATAGAGGTATGTGTTATCACTAAATCGTTAATTTCTCACTGTTTTTTACATAAATTAAGTAATTACTGTTAGTTTTATTGTATTATAACTTAGCCGTGTATTGCATACTAAATTGCAGAGCCAGCTATAATAAATTAAAAAATAAGTAAATAAAAGAAGAAATACGGCAAGATATTTTGAAAATATTCACGAAATAATTAATAAATAATTATTTAAAGAATGTGCATTGTCTTTAATGCAAATGTTGCGTGTGCACATTGTTTAATAATTGTTTATTACAATTAATTCATCATATAACGTTATTTTATAGTTCCATTCTTTATTTACTTAAAGTTTGGTAGATTTTGATATATAATTATGAGATCATCTTCAGATAACTTGATAATCTCAAGATCACTAATATCAATGCAATAATTAAATACTTTCATAAAATCATAAACAAGTGTAACTTTTCCAAATTGTTTCTTGTCTAATAATTATTGTATTTCCCAAGGTAACTTTCATTTTTAATGATGTGTTTTCAACATTCTTTTAACTATTGTTATTTTCCAAAAACCTTGCTGTAATTGACAGTTAATTAACAAAAATTATTAAATATCAGGTATACAGGAATCATTTTTAGTTCTGTTAGAGTTCTTTATACGTAAATGTTTATAACGTACAACGTTTCTCGGTTATTAATAAAAACAAGTGTTTTTTGAGTTTTATTTAACGATAAACATAATTATATACTTTTTTCTAAAATAACTATAAGTACAGGGTCTAATCTGTGGTTTAATTTCAAACTCTAGTTAAAAGTGTTCGTTCAATTTTATTGACTGTTTTATCAATTATTTTTGATATATTTCTTTGTTAATAAAGTGCTGGCATACATCAAGAGATTCAAAAGATCATTATTAAAAGATTTATTTGTAAAAGTTTAAAAGCGTTTATGTTATCGAAGAATCTTATGAATATTGAAAAAGTCTAGTCTGTTAGCTGCAAAGATTTTTTTGAATGTTTTGTGGTTTATATATCTTAGAATTGTAATTATTTTAGTTCAAAATGTATAGCAATTTATACTAATAGAATAAAATAAGCATAAAAGGGTTACTTCAACAAATTAAGTACAGTATTCCAGTATAATAACTTTGATGTCAAACTTAATTTCGAAAATTTACATCTAAACGCTAGGTTACGTTTCATGTTGATATCCTAGGAGGTCATTTTAATAATAAAAGAGAAAGTGGTCTAATACAGTTCTTAAAGTTTATTACATAAACTCAATTAAAATATATTTACCTCCGTTGTTAAATAGTTTCCAATAGCACAATAAAAGAACAGTTGCATTGAAAAGAATACTGAAAATACTCCATATTTTGAAAGGCTGATTAGTGTTGGTGGAAACCTACAATATTAAAGAAAATATACTTAATGTAATTAATACATCTTGAGGTACCAAATATCCACAGTACATAGTTATAACGTATTATATCAAAAAAGTACTTTTTATAAAGATTTATTTTATCGACTAAACATTATAAATCAACACCATTACAAAAAACG
Organism: Agrypnus murinus; assembly: GCA_929113105.1. Taxonomy (NCBI): domain Eukaryota; kingdom Metazoa; phylum Arthropoda; class Insecta; order Coleoptera; family Elateridae; genus Agrypnus; species Agrypnus murinus. The sequence continues at coordinate 228,572,810 of OV816025.1, read as the reverse complement.
AATTTTATTTAACATCTTATTATTTCCTAATTGAACTACTATTACGGAGCTTTGGCCTTTCTATACAGGGTGATTCAGAAATAACTGATATCCTTTAAATCCTTTTAATGGTAGGTAGAGGGGAGGCAGTAGAGCTAATTTACCTTGACAAGTATAGGTCAAAAACGAATAGTTTTCCAGAAAATGAATTTTAAAGTTTAATGAATTTTGGATCCAAAAGGATCCAAGGTCAGGACCGGATCCAAGATTCATGAATTTGTATCCTTCAGTATCTATCGTTCAGTATCCTTCATTAATTCTATACAGGGTAATTCAGAAATAAAGGTAATCCTTTAAATGGTAGGTAGACGGGAGGCAGTAGAGCTAGTTTACCTTGATCCAAAAGGATCCAAGGTCAGAACCGGATCCAAAATTCAATAAAACCTTAAAATTAATTTTCTGGAAAACTTCGTTTTTGACCTATACTTGTCAAGGTAAATTAGCTCTACTGCCTCCCCTCTACCTTCGATTTAAAGAATATCAGTTATTTCTGAATCACCCTGTATAATTTCGTCGTTAATAATACATTAGCTTTTATATTTGATTTTTTTAATGGTAATAAATTTTTGCCATTATTTGGCTAACCGCTTAGTGTGATTGTCATTAATTCCTTAAGTTTTTTATTATTTTTTATTTTATTTTTGACGTTTGTTAAACATAATTCTGTCGCTTTAATTTATGGTTATAAGGCATACTTGTGCGATCAGTTTATTATTCCAATCTTTAGTTTTATCAGCATCATTAATGTAAAGAGCAACTAAATACTTTTAAACTCAAGTTTAAATTTGCATTTTTGTAGTTGTATTTGTATTAATATGTAGTTGAGGTGTTCTGAACATTTATTAAGTGGTTTCTTTAATGCCCTTAAACGTGATTTGTTCGTGACCCGTTTTTACCATTACACCTAATGTATTTCGTGGTTATGATATGAAAGCTAAATAAAGGGTTCATGATGTGTGTAGAAAAGTTGGCTGGATTTTGCAACTCTACGAACAGCATGAAACCCATTTTAGCAGCCCTATCACAGTACATTATTCCACGATTCTAAGATTTCAAATAGTTAGTATAGAAAATATCATGAAGAATTTTCCTATTAATCTTTGATACTTAATGTATTTATAAAAAAATAACTGTTAGTTAGCTACTTTTACATTTTTGAATATAAATCTGAATATAAATGTGTTTGTGTTTTAAGGAAATAAATATAATAAAATATATACATACATTGCTACATTGCCTATGGTTGCTTAATTTTTCGAATACTTTAAAGTAAATGTGACCATATGTACATAATTCACCTTCTACATATTAGGCAAGTAAATATATCAAAAGCACATCGATATGTAACTTACCCTGATGCAACAATACATAGCAATCCTGCACATATACAAGTCATATTACATAGGTATAAGTTTAATAACAAACCCGAATAAATTCTTCTGATGTCTTTGATACAACTGAAACAAGAATTGATTACTTCACAATCATACCGCAAGAAATGAACAAAACTAACTCTAATATCAGATTGTGTCGATCAATTAGACGATAAAGCTCCTGTAAGTCTTCACTGCGCTCTTCTGTAGTACTTCCAATAATTAATATTACACTATTCAGATTTTGTTTTAAACTCTTCAATTCGCATATAATATAAATAACCAAGGCAATAAACAAAAAATCAAATCCTACAAAAGCAGGAACTGCAAATATTGCTGCCACAACATCTATGGCATACATTATCTCGTATTTAGGCGATTCATTTAAATTTTGCGGATAATAGGCATTAAATGGCATTTTCCTTGGATTAAAGAACGCTGGCAAAACTAAATAAAGAACAGCAAGAAGAGCAAGCGTAGCCGAGATGCAGATTATAGATTTTTTCGCTAGCAAGAAAGTATTTTTTATTTCACTATTCTTTTCGTAATCTCCAGGGTGCGAAAAAGTCTCGATTACCTTTATAACCCTTCTAAAAATGTCAGCATTGACTATTAATACAAAAACTTTTCCAACTATCTAAAACACAATATTAGATATAATAAGGTGTAAAAATAGTTTATGTTAGAGATTTTTAACAAAACGTTTAAGCACTTTAAGTAGGGGTGAATAAACTATGAGTTTATGTCATACACTACTATCCTTTCCAAATGCATTGAGCCAAATGCCGTTGAATGCAAATTACACAAAACTGAAGAAGCAAAAGTTATCAGAATAATAGAAGTTACAACTTGTTGAATATTATTTTCTATTGATAAAACAATGATTTTATTTATTGTATGATTATTTGTGGTTGTTGTGCAAGTATTAGTATACCTGAGTATAAACTATTTGAATATGAAAAATGTAATGAAAGGCTATGAGGCATAGAATCAGAAATGTTTCAAATAGTTACTTTTGTCAGTTAAGATAAATTAATCGCCAATATCGAAATATCAAAAATGATGCTATAATTTGGTGCATTTTTTATATTTTTTCTGTGTTTGAAAAACTATTTTCTTGATAAGTAAAGGAATAGTTTACCTAGGTATACTTTCCATACCAGATCCACCCAGTGTTTTCCATGGGAGTTCAAAATTACGGCTCAAATACATTTGCGAAGGATAATGATTGTAAAGTACTAGTTTCAAATTAAATCAAGTTACACAGTTCTGCTTGTAGAATTATGTTGGTATAGTCCCTATCTATTTAATTCTTAAATATAAAAGTGGTTCTAACGGACCGTAGAATAGTTATTGCATTTTACTTAAATCTAATTTCTTTGTTAACCTTAATGACAAAAACATGATAGGAGTATTACCTGATTGCATGCACTAGCAGTAGTTATATATTCCATAGAATCCAGACCGACCCAATTAAAAAAACAATCCAATAAGACATTTACATAAGCAGTCAGAAATGGTAAATAACAAAATAGTCTTTGTATATTAAGAAACTTATACTTCTTTGCTGGGTTACAGCCAGAAACGGTAAGTAAATACAGGCATTCTTTAATTAAGGGCCTGGTGACCATCATTTTTAGTAATTTTTTAGAAACAAGTGAAATCTTTAGATTAAAACAGTTTAAATATTACGAATCAGCAGCAATTGCTTATTGTATATAAAACTAGTCGAATTTCAAGTTACCACATAGCAGACAAGTAATTGAGCTAAATAAATATAGTAGAACAGCTTAATGGATAATTTGAAAACAAAGTCTTTCATGAGAATTAATGAGCAAACAAAGAGTAGTTGTAATAATTGAAGAAACTTATTTTATTTAAACCTAACTACCTGATAAAACCTTGACCCAAAATGTCAAGTTTGTCGACAATAATAGTCTGAAGGTAATTGTAAAGGAAATAATTTATTGTACAGAATTAGTTATGTTAAAGTGTATTGAGTTTGTTGTTTCAAATCTTACTTCATGGATCTTTATGTTTTTACAATAAAGATAAAAAGAATTAAAAAAGGGCTTTATAAATAATTATTATATAATGAAGGTATTATACTTATAAAATATTTGCAATTGTTTATGTACTTCACAGAAGATGCATCATTTTTAAAGATAAAACCAAAAAATCTCCTTTTTGCAGATCGCGTATTCAGGGTCGGCCATCTTGATGCTTGAAAAAATTTAAAATATTAGTTTGAATAACTGTACCTTGAAAGGCAAAGCAACTTGCCCCATCGATCAACCGCAATGAACTTATTTTCGTCAGTTTTTCTGGATGGGGTTATCGACGAACAAAAAGTTCGTCTCTGAATTCGTGAAGTCTGTCTGTCTGTCGGTCTGTCGGTCTGTCTGACTTTTTCCATGTTGACTTTTTTGAATTTTTATTTTTGGAATCTTATAGTACATCAAATTCTAAAAAACTTTTGGTTGAAACATTTTTTTGTGTCTCTTCGGGAAAGTGGTCAAAATGACCACCGAAGATTTCAATAAAATTTACGAAAAAATAAACATTTTTAACAACAAAAGTCTTAGTACTTAGAATTTTAGTTTTTATGACAACTAATGTCAACATTAGTTTTCAAAAATAAATTAGTTTATTAAGTATACAGTTGTTTTTGTTCGTGATGGCAATGCTAGCTCTGCCCATTCTCAACTGGTTTTTTACCTGGAATAGAACTTGATTGCCTTGTCGTAGCTTGCAGTAGCAAAGATCAGGCGACGCGCGACGCCGACGGTAGCTCTAGCTTCAGAGTTATGTTTAGAGGTTTTCTTGTCTCTCCTTCTTCATTAAATTACCAGGAACTTAGTGAAATGGGTACGTGTGCAATATTGGAGTGCAGTTCTGTGACTAACAGAATAGCTTTTGGGGAAAACACTACCGCGAATATTAGAAAGAGGCAGTAGAAATTAACCTGTAGACAATACCTGACTTTCTAGGTTAGAAGATGGTTAACAAGAATTGACATTCGCAGATACGCTATGCCGATTCGAGCGCAAGATCCCATTCAGTAGTTGCTCGTCGGGGTGGGCAGTGCCCACCCTGAAATTGAAGCTGATTAATGCCAATGAATCTTTAAAATAATTAAAATTTCTAAGGTTAAATTAGTAGATTAATAATATTTATTTCATTTCGTATTTCAAACAATTGTTTATATACTACAATTAGTAAAATAAAGTATAACTTGATCTCCGTTGTCAATGACACCGGAGTTTGTCACGCACCCTTACCAAAGGATAAAGCGACGATAATTACCAAAGTAAACGATGGCTTAAAGTTGTGTCCTCCCGGACCAGCTATCAGTGGAGAAGGGCTGGATTCAAGTTGTAAGGGAGAGCCACTTAATTTTCCAACTAAGGACACAGCAACCATCGAACCACCAAAATTAAGAAAAGGGCACCAGATACTTACCGTCTCGGGGCTAAGTAACTACTTGCTTATCATACCATTAAAAGGCCCATTCATAAACATAAATTTCCGTTTAATTAATATAATAAATAATTGAACATAAATAATTATGATAATAAGTATTGAGTGTAATTAATTGTATATTGAAACAAATATTAACTGTACTGTAAAATCTATTGAGAGGATTAAAAAAAAAAAGAAAAGATATTATTGTATATCAGTCAGTCTCAAGTTCTTGGTAATCTGAATATAGTAGGTATTCTAATATGTAATTATAAAGGAAGTAACCCAAAAAAAATAAAATAACCACCACCAATGTTAGAACATGTAATAGGGGAGAGGGGTTAGCCGTCGTAAGCTACGATTTACTCCTTCGCGAGTTAATGCAGTAATACTATGAGCAATTGGGCATTTGTTCAACTAACAGACTTGACAATGACTAGATTACACACTTATGCAATTGATAATTTCCAATCCAATGAATAACTAAATAATGTATCTAATTAATATTAATTATGAAATAAATAAAGATTATTAAAAACTGTGAAACTTTTAATAATCTTTATTTATTTCATGATTATGGAGTTCCACAAAATAAGGCTGGAAACAATAAACAAGAATATTAATTATATTCTAGTCCTAACGTTGACTGGTTAAATGTTATGTTCAGAAAAGACTCAATGTCCAAATGACTTCTTCAACATCACATAATTAATAAATGACCTCAACAAAAATTGGAATGACGGCTTAGTTAGCAAATTACAGGTTATCTCTTATGATAAACTTAGCTGATTTCGTCATTCAACCCAGAAGATTCTTCAAATCTTGCTACTCGCCGGTTTATTTCCTTAACTACCAAACTTCCAGGTAGGGGTGAACTACAGTTTGAGTTTCTGTTAAAAATAGTCTTCTTACTATACTTAATGGGGTACACCTTTCCCAAGAAGCCTAAAAGAAAATTCCTGACTAGGAAAATGGTTCGATACATAAACATGTTAAGAATTCATACCTCTGATGGTGGGCGGCTAAAAGGTAAAAGGGCGGTATCTACTCGATAAAAAATGCATCCACATTCAAAGAATAATTTAGTAATCCTAAAATATAAGACTGTATGTAACTTCTTGGACGTAAATCCATTATCTAAACATTTTACCTGTGAAGAACTGCAGGCATTGGGTGGGGGTTAATTCGTATCGATCGAAGGAATTGATCTGGTCTAATGAATCCGCTTGTGCGACAAAATGGCTTCCCTCCAAATATTCCAATAGGGTAGTTACCAGTTTGATTATTATTGATGTGGTGCTAATAATCCGCTGAAGCGTAATTCAAGACAAAATCTCACCATTACCATCATATATGGCTCCAGAGATTTGTTTCTTAAATAGCACCCACAATATTTCACCAAGATCAAATTCGATCGTAGTTGATTACTACTAAACCAAAAGAAGAATGTCGTTCAGACCTTTCTTTAAAAGCCTATCACCGGATATCCGTCGACGGAAAAAATGCGCAATCTCAAATATCAAAGTACGTTCGCGAGGGACAGCGTTGCAAATATTATTCCAATCTAATTAAGAAATTCCATTTCAAATGGGTTAAATAATTAACACAACACGTTTCAAAAGATCAAAACACGCGGCAGTTATTACGTAATGCGATAGCTTCTGCGCAAAGCAGATGTATGACTAGTAGTCTCAAGTAGCATGAAGAGATAACTGCGGCAACAATGTTTATTAAAGGGAATTATTCGAGACGGCGCAACAGAAAGACAGTTGCAAGATAAAGTTTGTTTACATATCGTATGCAAAATGGAAATTTATAATTTCTATTAAAAATACTTTTAAATACGACAAAATTGTTTACAAGGCGCTATCCGCAATATGCATGAAGAAGTTAGCACCAGCGTTAAGGCTAAATAGATGACTCGAAAGTTGGGTAAGTACAAAACAAGTTAATTACTGTTTATTTTGAACTAATAATCTCTATCTTTTAGGAATAACCACAAGACTACGAGAACAATTCTTTTTCAAGTAAGTACGAAACTCTAGTGAAAGTTCCAATTCGCTAATGCTAATACCTAATAATTTTTTAGCTAATAAAAGAGTTGAAAACAAAAAAATGCCAACTCATCACTAAGATTCTTACCTAAGCAAGAAGAGTTGCCTATACCATCAACATTTTATTTTATTTTATTGTGTAATTGAAATATTTCAATAAAGAAAATTTAAGAAAAATATTTTATTGCTTTCGTACTATAAATTATAAGCTCAAATCAATGCCAATTGGTAAATAATTTAAGATAAATCTACTGACAAAAACCAACCGTTACATCCCACCTTTCCTTCGATAAAGGGATGAAAACTTTCAGATTTTCGACCGCTGTTGCGTACTTAATAGTCAGGCCCACGGGTCTGTAGAAAACTATACTTGTAGCTAAGCCTAAATAAATCCACCAATACTGTGAGTTAAACTAAATAATAAAAATAACATTATTGTTGATGACGAACCTCACCATTCAAAACCCACAACCAAAAGAAAATAATACAACTTAACACAAACACAATCAACGTAAAATACGTATCTCCCAAACTCTAATCACTGAGCAAATCATCCCCTGAGAAATAAGGTTTGAGATCTTGGACGTGCCATATCCCTTTCGGCTCATCATTGTCATCCTGCAACTCATAAGTCCATGTTCCAATTTTTCTCTTGACGACAAAAGGGCCAATAAATTTGGGAGCCAATTTGGCGTTGAAGTTGTATGCAGCATTCGACTTTACTTTGTTCTTTTTCCAAACTTTGTCACCCACGATATAGTGTACGGGCCTTCTTAAATTATATGTCTTACGATTCTTTTCTTGAGCAGTCCGAAATTTTTGAACTACATTTTCATACAACTTACGAAATCCAACCTTACGATTGTTGACTTGGTTTTCAAATCTATAGAATTTCTAGAGTTTATCTTTTGTTCATATTCATATCCTGAACGTTCAAGACGTTCTTGATCTCCGTTGTCGTTGGCAACGTAAAAATCATTTGATGTTGCATAACAGCCACACGTGACATGCTGCTTTTTATCTCCTTGGTCACGCGTATGATGACACAGACAAGGCAACTTGCTTCATTATATAATAAATTCGGATGAATTTTAAAAGGAAGAAATTAGGATTGAAATACGAAATAAAATAAAACAATTTATACAATACGGAGATCAAGCTTTTTTAAATCCTCGAAGATCTTATAACGCCTCGGCTGGCGCCTCGGCGTTATAATACATATTCTCGGATTTAAAGTATCGCTTGATCTCCTAGTTACATAATATATATTAATAACCTCATAGGGCTAGTTGTATAAATGTGGCTTAACTTTAAACTTGGATCAGTTTCCGTAGCAACGATTGTCAGAACAATCATTGTGTAGGATATTAATCCTAGTTTAAAGTTAATCATAGCCGTAAAGAAAGACATACGTTCCATTTTTAGTTAATGTGACATACAGAAAAGAATGCTCGGCGAAGGTTGTTGTGTATCGCCTCTCTCAGTTCCGCGGTGGGCTAGCCCAGAGCGTTAGCTCCACTGCAAACGTTTGTTCGGGGGTTTTGTTTCTTGTCCTGTTTCGATATAATATTGAATTCCTCTCTGTGCGCGACGGTGGATTTATATCTCCCATGTAAACGTTCTAGAAAACGTTTGAGAATACTTGTGTATTACCTCGTCTATGTGTCATATATCTCGAACATAGTAGATGGGCCGGGAGAATCTTCTAGTATTGTAGCTCGTCTAACCGCCAGCCGCTGTATCATATATATCTCGAATCCTCTAGTATGTTCTTCGCGGCGTATAAAGAATTTTCCCATTCGTAATAATACAGTAAAGTCGTTTAAGAGACATTGTACCATATTTGATAATTATGCAATCATTAATATTATCCACTATAAACAAGTACATAAAGGGAGCTCTTCGGCTCGGTAGTTATTGTACAGGTTATCAATGAGAATAATAGATGTTGAATTAATTAGTGACTTTAAGCTGTAAATGAAATGAAAAGCCAATCACCAATAACAATTTACAAGTTTATTTAATCAAATACAATAAGATAAGAATAATTATTAAAGTGTTCAGTATATATTGAACTTTGACAATTAAAATGTCAAAATTTACTAACTAAATTAAATAAAAAGAAAGGTCTATCTTCTGGCTATTCTCAGTTGTAATTAATTATTTAAACACTTACCTTGTTAAATACATGTATTTAGCGTGGTATTATATTATATAGTATTCAGAAATTAAAGAAAAACCTCTTTTTCTTTTCTTTAGTTGTAAAAAAATTAAAGCTTTGTTAATTATTTAAATGATAAGTAATGTCTTTGTTTTTAATTTAAGCTTTAACGGGTTATAGTTTATTGCAAGTTATTTAATGTTAAAAAATTATTAACCAATTTAGTACACCAATTATCCATAGGACAGATTAATCAACACAACCGTTGATAATCCTCAAGACCACAACATCTATACATTTCCAACAAGCAGCGTCCCAAATTGTCCATAATGTAAAACACTTCATGTATACCATAATGGAAACCAAATCATGTTTTTCAATATCCATTTGATCACAAGGAAAACTAAATCCAGCCGCTTCCAATCAAATCCAAATCAAGTTTCTCATAATGAAAAGTTACCCATAATGAAAAGTTGTACGTAATGAAAGTTTCCCCTAATGACAGTTTACCATATTGAAAGTTGCTAGATCAAAAATTCATAATGAAAGAAAATATATTTTTGAATTATAATTTGCTTACCCCATAATTGCGGGCATTTTCATATCCTGTATATCCTTTAATTTAAAATATCTCAAAGATATTATGAAGAATCTTCAAAAAAATATTTTCTGTTTACAGAAAATTCTGTTTTTCTTTTCAGTTTTTTCTTTTCTCTCTCCCCCTTGATCTTTTATGAAAAATCTTCCTTGATTATTATAGGTTATTGCAATAGCAATGATATATACAACCTGAAACGGAATTAACCGTTACACTCCCCCTCTAATTCACAAAGGATGCAATCCGTTAAAACCCACTTAAGTAAACAAAACATTTTAAATCCTCATTAATTCTTCAAGAAATAATCAAATATCCCCTCATTCCCTAAAACAATAAGAAATAAAGCAATCTCACGCAGTCCAACACCGAACCCCGAGAGGTAAAAGCCTTCCCTACGCGACATTCCTAAACTCTTATGTTTGTAACTTGCTCATACAAACCTGAACAAACAGGAGTATAAATTCATAACAACTCAACAGGATCCAACCTGAGCGCGAAAAACCTTGTAAAAACCTCCGTGTATCCCAACCCATAGATCCCTAGCTGTAAGAAGGAGTTGAAGGATTCGAAGAGCGAGAGCCCACCCATGCTCACCCATGGCTGTTGAATGCCCTTGACATGAAAGTTTGATACTTAATGTGTCCTCAGACAGTCAACTGGTCTACCACTACCACTGACCACCACAGACGCACATGAATAGAGTCCTTGATTATCCTTCCTTGATTATTATAGGTTATTGCAATAGCAATGATATATACAACCTGAAACGGAATTAACCGTTACAACATATGGAAGAAAATGAAGACATATTCTAAAGGCGTTGCTTAGATTCATTATGTAAACCTAATAAACCCTGTAGCGACCCAACAGATGGCGCCATGTATCGACATTGTTGTATATTTTTACATAGCATTAGTTACTTTTCACTTCACTTCTAGCAACCGTTGTGTTCGCTTTCCTTTAAAATTATGTTGAACAAATAGATTTATTTTAGTTATACTTTGTGGTTGTTTTATTATTTAACCCGTGTAACAAGTGGCTGCTCAACGTTCGGCCGATAATCCGCGTAAAATAATAATTAATGTTTGTGTAAATAAGTGAAATTTAACTACGCCGCGTGTGCCGGTGTTCGCAGTTATAGTACCACGTGGTGAGGATTTCCCACGCATTTCGAAATCGAGTTGATTTCGCGAGTATGTAACTTCTATCGCATTGTTATCAAGTGATATTTCTCAGCAATAAACGCTGCAAAAGTAAAATTATTTGTAAAATCGCATATAACATATTCTATGTTACCCGCCATTATTTCCGGTTCTGTTTAATAACTTTCTAGTGACATTGTTTAGTAACTTTCTAGTGACATTGTTTAGTAACTTTCTAGTGACATTGCTTAGTAACTTTTAGTGTTATTTTTTATCATCGATTTGTGTTTGTTTACTTTGTGAAAGGTTAAGTTTTCAAATATTACGTCGTACAATTATAATTTACGATCGCGTAATCGCGGTGGCGTACAAGAACAGGCTTTTGAATTACAATCGCTCGTTGACGAACATAATAAAATACCAGCTATGGCACAAGGCGTGACGCTAACGGATGAACAATTTCGAATTTTGCTAGAACGAATAACGACTACACCTGCTCCAGTGGTAGCAAATCCTGGACCAAAGACGCATGAAACCGGTAATTTCTCCAGGTGTTGCAGTCGCTTTGCTGGAAAGCCGACTGAAGATGTACAGTCGTTTATAGATGCCGTGGTTGTATATAAAGAATGTTTGGACGTTTCTGACGATAATGCTCTAAAGGGACTTCCGATGCTACTTGATGATTTAGCTGCGACGTGGTTTCAAGGTGCCAAATCTTTGTTTACAAACTGGAACGAAGCATTAAGTGGATTAAAAAATGCTTTTGGAAAGAAACTACCGCCACATCGTATTTTTCGAAACCTCTTTGCTAGAGAACAACGAGATGATGAACCTACAGATGTGTTTGTAAGTACAGCTCGAGCCTTATTAGCACAATTACCTGACAACCCCGCATTAGATGAAACTCATAAACTTGACATGATTTATGGTTTGTTGAGTCCTAGAATTCGCAAGAATGTACCACGCGATCAATTTGTGGATTTTACTAAATTAATTGAGAAAGCCAGAACTGTGGAAGCTAATTTTCTTGAAGTACAAGAAATCAGACATAAACGACGTTCTGAACGCCCAAGATGCAGTTTTTGTTATAATTTTGGTCACGTTAACTCTGAATGCCGAAAGTTTGCCAACCGAACTAAAGCCGTGGAAGAGAAAAAGGAAGATAAAATTGTCCAAAATCGTCCAACCCCTCAATTAGTGTGTTATGGATGCCGACAACCTGGGCACATTCGTTCCAATTGCCCAAAACGCGACGCTGGTGAAAGGTCCCATCAAGCAATCCCTGCCAAGCTGGAGGTTCTCTCCCTCGAGACAGAGGATCAAATACAAAGACCTCTACTAAAGATTGGTGTTGAAGGGCTACAAGGTCTGGCATATTTAAATTCCGGAGCCCGGTGCAGTATTGCTGGCAACAAACTATACCAGCATCTTAAATCCATGGGGTGTACAGCTGTTTTCACGGAGGTGAATCTCGTACTGGTTGACGGCATTCCTCAGTTAGTTAAAGGAGAAAGATTTTCTGTGCTTGTAGAAGTAGAAGGAAGACAATTCGGAACCAACTTCTTAGCAATTCCTAACCACGAGAATAGTAAAACGTTACTGGGTGTTGATTTTATCATAGAAGCCAATATGGTTTTGGACATTCCACGACGACGATGGTGTTTTGCCGATGGTCCAGAAGATTTCTTTTATTTCAATGCAGAACCTGGAACTACGCCGACAGCTGCAATTAGTGCTGCTAATGTTGAGGTACTACGTATGGAAGAAGGTGCCCACCTGGAGGAGGCCCAGCGGAATGAATTTTCAAAACTATTGGAAAAATATTCAGACTTATTTGACCGAAGTGTGAAAGCCACCCCATTCGCAGAACATGCTATTAACCTAACGGACGAAACTCCCCTAGCCTCTCCACCATATAGGTTGGCTGCATCAAGGAAAGCTGCCCTTCAAGATCAGTTGGATTCCATGCTGGCTGAGGGAGTGATAGAAGAATGCGATTCGCCCTACGCCGCACCTGTAGTCTTGGTGCCGAAGAAAAATGGCAGTCTACGGGTATGTATTGATTACCGTAAGCTAAATTCTATTACTGTTCCAGACCGATACCCACTGCCCAGAATAGATGATTTGCTTTTGCATATTCCTGCAAAACCTTCCTATATGTCTAGCATTGACCTACGATCCGGTTATTGGCAAGTTCCAGTCCGAAGTGAGGATCGAGACAAGACTGCTTTTATTACACCAATGGGTTTATTCAGATTCACGAGAATGCCTTTTGGTCTACGAAATGCACCATCTACATTCCAACGATTAATCGATCGATTCAAGTCAGGACTGCCTGGCATTGTCATACTGGCCTATTTAGACGACATAGTAGTAATATCGGCGACATTTATGGAACATATTCAAGACCTTACTGCTGTGTTTGAGAGATTAAAATTGTTTTGTTTACGTGCAAACCGCGTCAAGTGTTGCTTTGGAAAATCTGAATTAAAATACCTGGGTCACATAATTAACCATAATGGAATTTCTCCAGATCCTGATAAGGTCCAAGCGATATGTAGTCGCCCACCGCCGACTGATATTCGAAGTTTGCTGAGTTGGTTGCAAATAGGTAGCTGGTTTCGTCGATTCATCCCGAATTTTGCAGAAGTGGTACGACCCTTGACGATTTTGACTCGCAGGAATGTTGTTTGGTCTTGGACGTCCGAACATAAAGAGTCATTTGATGTTTTGAAAAATTTACTAACCTCCGCTCTCATTCTGCGTACATTAGACGACTCTCTTCCATTTCGTATAAAGACTGATGCCAGTGCTTACGCTGCAGGTGCATGTTTACTCCAGGGGGAGGGAGCTGAAGAGAGACCGATTGAATACGCGAGCCGTTTGCTCAGTCCAGCAGAAGCAAACTGTAGTACAACAGAAAGAGAAGCATTAGTCATTGTACCGGGTCCGCCAAGTTTTATGTTCACCCCGACAATCAAGAGTTCTAATTACGTAAGGGTAGCCAAATTTTACATACTGAATTGAAAGTTTATGAAGCGTCTTATCATGAAATGTTATCTATTTGTAATAATTTTTTAGGTCATTACGAGTTTTTTTCACTTTATATGAGCACTTAACATTTGTATAAATTTATTTTTGGCTACAATGTGCATTTCTTAAGTTCTAGAAGTTGAAATCGACGTCATAGCGTGGAGAATAAAATTTGTAAATTTAATGTAAATGAGGTTTTTTTTTATTTTACTGCCTTCTACGAACAATATTAAAAAACAAATATGCACTCTCGAAAAGCTAATATCCAATGCGTATACTATGTAAATTGCGTTCCTTTCCTATAACATTTAAGTTCAAAAAGTGGGGTGAACATAAAACTTGGCGGACCCTGTATATGCTACACAGAAGTTCAGAGGCTACATTGAGGGGGCCCCGACGATAGTAGTAACAGATCATCAACCCCTTCGATGGTTATTTAGTTTGAAAACGCCAAGTGGCCGTCTGGCACGTTGGTCACTATGGCTGCAGTCCTTTAATCTGAAAATTGAGTATGCACCAGGAAAAACCAATGTATTAGCTGATTTGCTCTCAAGACCACCACGCATAGAATCACGTGAATCGACCCCCGAGACACTTGACATCAGCTTTGTCATGGTAACATTGCCAACTCTATCAGCCAGTGACACACGACAACTACAACTAGATGAACCTGAACTTCGAAGGATAATTGAGTGTTTTGAGTCGCCCTCTCCAAATGATTTAGAATTTACACGCTGGTCTGAACGAGGTTACGTGATGACCCATGGTGTCCTATACAGGTACTCCCCTAACAGTGAATCCGAAGAAGCACAACTTCTGGTACCCCGAACTGAAGTTTCCAGAATAATGGTAGAATGTCACGACTCGCCCCTGGCTGGACATTATGGTGTGGAGAAAACTTTACAAAGGATCCAGCAGCGCTACTTCTGGTCCACTCTTAGACAAGATGTTATGAAGCATGTGAGAAACTGTGTGTCCTGCCAAAAGTATAAGGCAGCAAATTGGAAGCCAGCAGGCCTACTACAGACTCCCACCATGGCTCAACGATTTGAAGTCTTGGCCATGGATCTTTTCGGTCCACTGCCACCTACGAAGACAGGTGAACGGTGGATATTTGCAATAGAAGACACTGCCACCCGATGGATTGAGTTGTTCCCCTTGGTCTCAGCTACAGCTGAAGCATGTGCCCGCTGCCTGATCGAAGAGGTTATCCTGAGGTATGGTACACCTCGTAGGGTTATTAGTGATAATGGCGTCCAATTCACTGGTGAGGTCATGCAACAAGTTTCGCATTGCTTGGGTTTTGTACAGAGTCTGACTTCATTATATCACCCGGAAGCAAACCCAGAAGAAAGACGAAATCGTGACCTCAAGACGCAGTTGTCCATCCATGTTGGTTCGCAGCATAATAACTGGTTGGAAGCTTTGCCAGCAATTAGGTTTGCCATGAACAGTGTCGTGCATTCAACCACTGGCTATTCACCGGCATATCTTACTTTCGGGAGAGAGCTACGCACTTCTTATGATGTACAAAGAGATCTGCTAGCCATTATTGATAATGAGAGTGTCGTTACTGAAATCTTACCCCGCTTGAAAAGGTTAGCTGAAGACCTGCACCAGGCTAAAATAAATAATGAAAATCGGCAGGACCAAGCAAAGAAGTATGCAGATGTCCACAGAAGAGAACATTATCCATTTCAACCTGGGGATCTGGTACTTGTAAATGCTCACGTACTCAGTAATGCAGCACGAGACTTCACATCCAAGTTTGCTCCAAGAAGAGATGGTCCCTACATCGTGTTACGACAGGTGTCGCCTACTAGTTACACGGTGGCATCTCCAGCTCTACCCGATGATGCTCTTGGAACCTATCATGCATCAGCGTTAACTAAATTTTATTCCACAGATGATATTAACCGCCCTGTGAGCCCAATTTGTCCCATTAGGAAGCGTGGTCGACCTCGCCTTAAGCCGAAGCAATTGCAAAGTACAGTGTCTGATCCCACAACTTCCGACAACGAGGAGATCACTCTTCAAGGTTTCCAGGATGATGCCGAAGACCCACCACAACGACCAACTCGCTACCGCTTACCCAAGGTGTGTACTGCGCCCTGCTGTTCATCTCCCACGGCTAAGATGTTGGATCCCACCCGGGACGGCTGTGGTCTCCAAAGTGGGAGTGTAGCGACCCAACAGATGGCGCCATGTATCGACATTGTTGTATATTTTTACATAGCATTAGTTACTTTTCACTTCACTTCGAGCAACCGTTGTGTTCGCTTTCCTTTAAAATTATGTTGAACAAATAGATTTTTTCGGATACTCAATGGAAATTGAATACATTTCTTTATTACAAATCGTAAAGAAACGTATCTCTTTTCTTTATAGCAACCATTTCTTTACTCTTAGTCCAAATAATAAACAATTGTGTGGCTTTACTCGTTAGCAACACTTTCCTTCACTATGCTGAGTATGCTGTCATACTTTGACATAATTTGACGTTAGTGTTTTTGTTAGATTTTAGTCTGGTTCATCAAGTATCCGAAAAACTAACATGTATTATTCTTAAAGAAAAGTAAGTTCTTTATTCATCGCGTAGATCGCGATTCATAAAGAAATACAATACTTTTCTTTACTTATAATACAAATAACTATATTTTAGTTATACTTTGTGGTTGTTTTATTATTTAACCCGTGTAACAACCCCATTTTTTAATGTATTATATGTATCCCCGCTCTTGTACGTGACGTCATATCAAAAAGAAGTTCCTTTTTCCTACATTTTTTCTGACAATACAAAAATACAACAGGAATAAAATTCTTAAAAACAGCTACCTACCGCAAAAGAGCTTCACCTAATTGGTTCCTGTATAATGGGTTGCCTAGTCACATGGAACTATTTAAATTGTAAAGACAATATTTGCAATATATTGCACATCATTTTGTTATAAATTTAAATGTCTTTTCTTAAAAAGGGTAGACATTCGTTACATATCTCGTCATCATTGATACATAGTTAATAGTGTGTTTGCTGATCCTAATTAGGATCAGCAAACACACTATTAATTATGTATCAGTGATGACGAGATATGTAACGAATGTCTACCCTTTTTAAGAAAAGCTACTTAGGATTCAGGATAATTAGGATTCAGACGCGTCAGAAGAGTCAAAATATTTTAGCGATTAAAGCTTTTAAATAATTTTCCATTGAAATTTCAAACGCTAAACTTTATAAAGCCTAAATTATATGTAGTAGTATATAATTTGAAAGCAAAAAGTTTACAAAGAATAACTGTCGAACATGTTGTTAAAGTTCTAACCGAGTGCTTAAAACTTTTAAATTGGTTTCATTAACTTGTATATTCACTATTCATATTTCAAATCCTTGTCGATTTTAATATTTCGTAGTTTAAATAAGTTAACATTTCCATTTATCCTTACACTAAAAACAATGGCAAGGCCACTAATAAAAGAATGTTTAATAATATTAAATATATTTGGGTTGAATCCAAATAATCAAAATAATTTTTCAAAAACAAGATTTCTTATTTCACAAACCCTAATTTTATACTTATTAGTTGAGCTCTTATTACAATGTGTATACAACTGGAATGGGTTGAAATCTATGGAGGATGTAGGGATAGTTCTTGCTATTTACCAGGTAGATATACTCTTTTACTTTTAATTAACGCGTTTCTTATATACTCGCTCTCATTGCAGTTATCATTCAAATTCTTTCTTATAATTATATGTAGTCAAACATTGACGAAAATACTTACAAATATGGATACATTTTGGCCTACTGTTAAATATAATCGACCAGATGATGTGGAAAACATTTACAAATTCCTCAAGAAATGTTCTAAATGTATACTTGGACTGTTAGTAATTATGACTATCGTTTACCTTGTCAAACCGATTTTATCCCCAGAAAAGATTCTACCATATGTCACGTTTCATCCCAGGGATCTTAATAAGTCTCCCGATTACGAATTTATGTATGCTTTTCAAATACTGACATTCTTTATTGCATGCTCTTCAGTCTTAGGTTTCGACGGATTGTTTGTCGCTTTTATAGTAAATATCGTGTGCGAGTTTAAACTCCTAAAACAAGGATTTGAGAATATTTCAATAAATGAGAAAGAACGTGGTGAGGATGAAAAGGTTTTAACAGCGATTAATGAGTTGATTGATCATCACAACCTAATATTAGAGTAAGATTATCAATTATTCTTTAATAAGTATTTAAAACAATTTTTTACGTTATTTAGATGCATTAAGGATTTGGACAATGTTTACTGCCTGCTCCTTTTAAATTTATTTTTAGGGAATATGTTCTGTATTTGCACTGGCCTTCTTTGTGTAGTAGTAGAAGGGTAAGTATGTTAATCTTTTGGATCCGTCGAGCTACAACCCCCACAGTAACTAAATCTAAAATAAACTATATCAGAATTAAGTGTAAATTATGTGTAGGTTCAAAAATCGTTGTGTAATAAAAATTGCTTAGAATTTTAAAAAACGGCTGGGGGGTTCTAAGCCCTCGGTGAACCACAACCCCCACCCACTTAGAAACACATTATCAAAGAAAAGATTATACAGGCATTATCCGTAAATTATGTGTAATTAATGTGTAGCCACCAAAACCTTCTACGAAAAAGAATAACGTATTTATTTAAAAAAAATCGTGGGGGTTGTAGCTCACCGGCGAGCCACAACCCACCCACTTAAAAATGCAGTATTAGAAGAATCTATTTATTCAGGATTTAATGGTAAATTATGTGTAATTTATGTGTAGCCACCAAAACTTTCCACCAAAAAGGGTTAATTAGTATTTTAAAAAACATTGTGGGGGTTGTGAGACACAGGGAGCTACAACCCAACCACTTAAAAACACATTATTACAGAAAGTTCTTGACCCGGTACTTATCTCTAAATAATGTGTATTTTATGTGTAGCTTCCAAAGTTTTCCAGCAACCCTTACCACGGATAGAATAGCTCACTGATTTTTGTGTAACAACCCTTACTTCAGAAACCCACTAAAATTTATATTTCTTTGTACAGTAAAAGACTCTGCTAATTATGTGTAATTGATAGGATAACTCACAGATTTTTGTGTAAAACCTTTACTTCAGAAACCCACACTCAATACTGAAGTATCGGTGTACTCACAGTAAAACACTCAATTACACACAATTTATGTGTAATTGATAGGATAACCTACTGATTTTTGTTTAACAATCCTTGCTTCAGAAATCCATCGTCAGTACTGAAATATCGGTATATCGTCACAGTGAAAAAAGAAAAAATTGTATTTCTTTGTACAGGTAAAAGACTCTGTAATTTATGTGTAATTGATAGGATAACTCACTGATTTTTGTGTAGCAACCCTTATTTCAGAAACCCACCCTCAGTACTAAAATATCGGTATAATCACAGTAAATAAATGAAAAATTCTATTTCTTTATACAGTAATAGACTCTGCAATTTATGTCTAATTGATAGGATGACTCACTGATTTTTGTGTAACAACGCTTACTTCAGAAACCCACTCTCAGTACTGAAATTTCGGTATAATCACAGTAAAAAAAGAAAAAATTGTATTTCTTTGTACAGTAAAAGACTGTAATTTATGTGTAATTGATAGGATGACTCACTGATTTTTGTGTAACAACCCTTACTTCGGAAACCTACCCTCAGTATTTAAATATCTGTATAATCACAGTAAATCATGGAAAAATTATATTTCTTTATACAGTAATAGACTCTGCAATTTATGTGTAATTGATAGGATGACTCACTGATCTTTGTGTATCAACCCTTACTTCAGAAACCCAACCTCAGTACTGAAATATCGGTATAATCACAGTGAAAATAGGAAAAATTGTATTTCTTTGTACAGTAAAAGACTCTGTAATTTATGTGTAATTGATAGGATAATTCACTGATTTTTGTGTAACAACCCTTATTTCAGAAACCCACCCTCAGTACTAAAAATCGGTATAATCACAGTAAAAAAAGGTAAAATTCTATTGCTTTATACAGTAAAAGACTCTGCAATTTATGTGTAATTGATAGGATAACTCACTGATTTTTGTGTAACAATCCTTACTTAAGAAATCCATCCTCAGTACTTAAATATCGGCATAATCACAGTAAAAAAAAGGAAAAATTCTATTGCTTTATACAGTAAAAGACTCAGCAGTTTATGTGTAATTGACAGGATGACTCACAAATTTTTGTATAACTACCCTTACTTCAAAAACACACCCTCAGTACTGAAATATCAGAATAATCACAGTAAAAAAAGGAAGAATTATAATTTTTGATACAGTAAATGACTCTGCAATTTATGTGTAATTGATAGGATAACTCACTGATTTTCGTGTAACAACCCTTACTTCAAAAACCCACCCTCAGTACCCAGTGTAAAAAAAGGAAGAATTATATTTCTTTATGCAGTAATTGCGCTTATATATAGAGCTTCAAAATGTTTCCATTTTATTGTTTGTAATAAGCCGAACTTTTTGGTAGTTGTTATAATAAAAATATTTCATTTATGATTAAGATACAGCAGTGGCGTATAGTGTGGTTATCAGGCTGAAGCCCCCTCCCCGAAATGTTCTCACTAGCATCTATGTTATGTGAAAATCTTAGTATTTTGATTGGGAATTTTTAATTAAATTAGATTCTCTACAAGACTCATTATGAAGACTTGTATGCTAAAATGAAGTGTTACGAAGTTATCGCGATGTTAAGTGGCAAGAAATTCAAAATTTTGCAAAGTAGACAATTTTAGCCTTTTTGCGAGCTTTACAGCTCCGTTGCTATTCATCGTGCAAAACAACTTCATATATAGTCGAGCATGCAGGAATTGGTTTTTTAGCTCTGAGGTTCAAGTACCGGCAGTAATACCGTTTGTTAAAATATGTTTAGACTGAAGTGTCGACAGTAACAACCATTGTTAAATTATCTTAGAAAGAGTATTGAACAACAGTTGTATGGGCTTGCATTCAGCGCTGTCTTCTTTTCATTTTTGTTTATCTTTTTTGAGGTAATATAATTTAAGTATGACGGAATAGAAACAATTGAAGATAGATAGAAACGATTTGTATTTCGACGATTATTTATAACAATTTTTATATTTATAACTTTTTTTTATGTCTTAATAAATGGGGGTTTTAAAAATTTTAAGTTTTACCTTAAAATGTCCTAAATACTTACCTGATAACATTTGACATTTGAGTTCAAAGTATCCTTTTATTTAAGGCTTAAAGCAGTAAGCTGAGTAACCCTATAACAGTTCTTTGTTGAAATAATCACTATTGTTGTGAAATACCGGTCATAAAAACGAATTTCTACGAGCCAAACTATACCAAAGTTTTAGGAAACTTTGTCCTCTACAAGTTGGCAAATACAGTGAAACTGTAAATCTGACCACCTGTTTAAACTGACCCTCTGGTCATATTGACCACTTTTTTTCAGTCCCTGCAGAAATGCCTTTACTTTAATGTAATTTATACTGTATAAACTGACCACTTCTCTTTTATGACCATTGACCACATTTACCTCAAATATTTGTTTAAAAATGTTTGTGTAATGTGACCACTAGCCAAGGGATTACTTCTAACAGTTATAACTAATCTTCTAAAAGTTTAAGTAGGCATGTACATGTAAATTGCATTCAAAGAATTTCTAAGAATGCATCATAATCTCTTAATAGTGACCGGTTGGGTTCAGGTATTTCCAAGTTGTAAGACTTTATTTCTGCTTCTGAGAAATGCATTACCTACAAACTTTCACATTAGTAACCCTTGGATAGTTTTAAAATTGTTTTATCAAATCAGTCTTGTTACGTCTGTTGATTGAAACCATTGTGTTAATTAATGCGATCAAGATTTCAAAAACGTTTACAAAGAACTAAATTTGCAAGAAAATCAAAATGTGTTAAGAGTTTTTAGAAAAGCACAGCGAAAGAAAGACAACGAACCATTTTGATATTAGTTAAACAACAGTCAATAATATTATAAAAAGAAAATTAGATATCAACAACGTTACGGAGAAGATGCTTTAGACTCCTTTAGAAAAAAGACGTTTAACAAAATGAAGTGGTTAATCGATTAACTTTAAATTGGTTTTTAAAAATGCCCAGTAATAAGTAGAGTAAGTGCTATGTTAAATAAATACATTTTGTACATAAATACAATTTTTGCATTTGTTTTATTTACTTTAAGCACAAAAACTCAAAATACCTACCTCTGTAATGAATATCGCATGAAAATACAATTTGTAGTGTATAAAGAATTCACACTTTTACAAAGTGGCCACCTGCTTAAATTGACCATTTTGGGCCAGTCCCAAAGGTGGTCACATTAGGCAGTTTCTACTGTAACTTTTCTTTGTGCTAAGACACACCAGAAGGAAGTTATAGGCGAGAAACTAAAAAATGTGCTGATTTTCGAACGTTTTTTGAAGATGACGGCGTGCAAGGAGGGGAAGGGAGTTGGAAAACTTGAATTGTTCACTAACCTACCAATGTATACAACATATCACAAATGTAGAACTACCCGACCTTTTGTAGGGTAACCATCCTTTTTCGGCCTACGTTTACTGGGCTATTTGTCATAGAGTGTCTAACGTCTCAGTTTTATCTCGTTTGTATTAAATAGTCTATTTATTGTAATTTAGTACAGCATTAAAAATAAAAGTTTTGTGTATTTTGTTGCTTGCATTGTATTAGTTATGTATATTTTGATATACTGTGTGTTTTTTGTAAACGATAATATAGGAAATCCAATGGAATTTTATCATTTTCCTCGTAAGTTCGTACCCTTGCAAATGTAAGTAGAAACTTTGGTATCAATAGAAAGAAGAATTCATTTTACGTCCAAAAAATATTAAACTTTATGAAGAAAACCAAAATCGATTTAAAAAAAGACTTTAGCCTTCCGACTACTGACGGGGTACATTTGTACCCCACCATTGTTTCCGCCCGTAATATCTTAACAAAAAACTCTTATCTCAAAGCTGTAATTTATGTAATTGTTCTTTTCTATGTCTAGTTATCGTTTACTAATTATTTTCTTCTATTCATTTTTTACTTGTCGAAAAATCTTCAAAAAACATCGATGGGGTACAAATGTACCCCACATAGTCGTCGACGTGGTTACAATTCTAATGATTTTGACATGCGCATTATTACAATTTTTCTAACCTAAAATGTTTTAGTTGTCATTTGATGTGTACCATCTATTACGTGTATACTAATTAGTGTGTTTATTTTGTTAAAAGTGTTATAAAACATGTCTATAAAGGTAAAAAATCCCAATAACTTGACCGAAGATGAAATGCGGCAATCTTTGGAAGCTGACGATGAAAACGACGATCTGTTACATGTTCCCGAAAACTTAAATGGTAATTGTGAACACAGTGACGATGAAACAGAAATAGTAAATGAAATCAGTGACAACATTGAATTCACTAATGATGAAACCTGTGCGCGTAACGATCTAGATGAGGAAGAAATTTCTTGCATAAATGAAACTATTGGTCAGGATGGACCTGGACCATTTTACCAAACTAAAAGTGGTGTTCAGTGGTCTAAGATACCTCTAAAAAATTTTCGAAGGCGTCAGTCTATACATAATAAAAACCAAGGCTGGCCTGACAAACTATAGTTCGCATTTTCAAACCGTAGAAGAAGCATTTCGTTTATTTTTTTCCGATAACATTATTTCGATAATAGTGAATGAAACCAATAGAAAAGCTGAACATGAAATAAAATTATGGAATGTAAAAAATCCTCAGAAGCTGAAGATTTGGACTCCGACTGATACTACAGAAATACTAGCTTATATTGGACTCTTGATAACACTAGGTAAGTACATAATTATGTCTAGAGTTACGTTTTGCAGCTCTCATATCTTTTACCATAGGTGCTTTACAAGCTAATCATGAACCTGTGGAAATGTTATGGAGTAGAGACAAAGCGTACGTTCGTCCTATAATTCCGGCTACAATGTCTCGAGACCGGTTTAGACTGCTTACACATTTTTTACGATTTGATGATTTTTCCACCAGAGAAGAAAGAAAATTCGTAGATAAATTAGCTCCTATAAGGGATATATTTGACATTTTTGTTGCAAATTGCAAAAAATCATATAACCCCCAAAACCATCTTACCGTTGATGAACAACTCGTTGGTTTTCGGGGACGATGCTCTTTTAGAGTCTACATGAAGAGTAAAACCGATAAATATGGGATTAAAATCTGGGCCCTTGCAGACGCGACTAATGCTTATACACGTAATATGCAAGTGTATCTTGGAAAGATAAATAATGTTCCCGAAAAAAACCAAGGTGAACGAGTAGTGTTGGATTTGGTGGATGATTTGCCGGGAGGCTATGGAATTACAACAGATAATTTTTTTACGGGGATGTCTCTAGCAGATAAGCTTTTAGAGAATAACCTGACACTTTGTGGAACCTTGCGAAAAAACAAGCCTTATATTCCCACCGAGTTGCTGCCATCTAAAGAAAAACCTGTGTACTCAAGCATGTTTGCCTATAAAAGAAACTATACCATGGTTTCGTATACCCCTAAGAAAAATCAGTCAGTAATACTTTTATCATCTGAACATTTTGATGACAAGGTGTCAGGAGAGGATTTGGATAATAAACCTGACATAATACTTCACTACAATGAGACCAAAGGGGCTGTCGACACAAAGGATAAAATGGCCAAGCAATATTCGGCTAGAAGAATATCTAATCGATGGCCAATGGTTATTTTTGGCCATCTCATTGATATTGCAGGGATAAACGCATTCAGGTTATGGGAAAATAAATTTCCTGCTCAACAATGATTCTGACGCTAGAAGAAAGTTTCTTCTTGCTTTAGGAAAAACTATGATAAAAGCTCATGCGACCAACAGATACAATCTACCACGCGTTCCACAGTACATCACGCAGTATATTCTTGATGTTTTTCCAAGTTTACAGACTCAACTGGTAGAAAATCCAAAACCAACCCATTCGTTTGCCCGCTGCCACATCTGCGAAAGATCAAAAGATCGAAAAACTCGTACCATTTGTTCAATATGCGATAAGAACGTTTGTAGTGTTCACAGTGTAAAGCAAATAATATGTGAAAAATGTTCCTAGATGTTGAATGCCACAAACTGTTTCATCAAATAAAAAACAATATTTATTGTTTAATTTTCTTTAGCTAAGTATGTTAAAACATTAATAAACATATCTTTTATAATTAAAACTATGTGAAAATGAGCGGGGTACAGTTGTACCCCAAGCCGTAGTTTGTGTAATTTTTACTACTCAGTAGTCCCAAGGTTAAAAACTTACCGATTTACTGCTTTTGGTAATAAGCTATTAAAAAAAAGCAGGAAAGGTGAACGCCGATTGGTGTAGCGGTTAACGCTTCAGTATTCTAAAATTGCTAGTTCAAACCCCATCATGTATACCTTTTTTTTAATTGTATTGCTTGCTAATTATTATTTTTAGAACTTTATTACAACGATTATTATTTTTTTTTATTGTTAGATATTTTTGTTGCGGGGGTTTATCGTTACTTTTTGTACAATTTTAACTACCTATCGGAAAGGAAAATGAAAAAAGGGCATAAAACTAATAATCGTTGTAATAAAGTTCTAAAAATAATAATTAGTATGCAATACAATTAAAAAAAAGTAAATCGGCGTTTAGGTTCCAGTTTTATTTAATAACTTATTACCAAAAGCAGTAAATCAATAAGCTTTTTAAGCCTTTTTCTAAATCGATTTTGGTTTTCTTCATAAAGTTTAACATTTTTTTGACGTAAAATGAATTCTTCTTTCGATTGATACCAAAATTTCTACTTACATTTGCAAGGGTACAAACTTACGAGGAAAATGATAAAATTCCATTGGATATATATAAACACACTGTATATATATTTATATTGTAAAATCTGTTATATAGTAGTAGAAAGCACAACACCTGCGACATTTTATTCTTCCTTCCAGTTCTGTTTTACATCTTTATTTCTCCAAATGCAGTTTCACAAATAACCATCTCCCTTAGCTTACTCTTTCACCTACAGCTTCTTTTTTTAAAGTTCAAAAGATTAACCGTTTCATATAAATACATATTACCATGTGAGCTTATAAATTATAGAATTGATAAATGAAAAATGATTGCGACAACAATAACATTGTCTATATGTACATACATACTAAATAAATAAATGAATAATACAGCGTAGATAAAGACTTTTTAATTACAGGCCCTTAAGCAAACAACGACATTTGTGTTGTAAACTACACATAAATCACAGTGTATTTCGATTTATACAGAAACAGAGACTTTTAACTTTTTATTCTGACTGAACCTATATTTTAGTAGATACTAAAATCCCCTACTTAGTATTAGAAACATTTGCTTTAAATAAAATAAACTTATATTTCAGTACTAAGGGTGTCTGAAGTAAGGGTTGTTACACAAAAATCAGTGAGTTATCCTATCAATTACACATAAACTGCAGAATCTTTTACTGTATAAAGAAATAGACTTTTTCCTTTTTTCACTGTTATTATACTGATATTTAAATAATGAGGATAGGTTTATGAAGTAAGGGTTGTTACACAAAAATCAGTGAGTTATCCTATCAATTACGCATAAACTGCAGTCTTTTACTGTATAAATAAATAGCATTTTTCCTTTTTTTACTGTGACTATACTGATATTTAAATACTGAGGGTAGGTTTCTAAAGTACGGGTTGTTACACAAAAATCAGTGAGTCATCCTATCAATTACACATAAATTGCAGAGTCTATTACTGAATAAAGAAATAGAATTTTTCCTTTTTTTACTGTGATTATACCGATGTTTAAATACTGAGAATAGGTTTCTGAAGTAAGGGTTGTTACACAAAAATCAGTGAGTTATCCTATCAATTACACATAAATTGCCGAGTCTATTACTGTAAAAAGAAATAGAATTTTTCCTTTTTTTACTGTGATTATACCGATATTTAAATACTGAGGGTAGGTTTCTGAAGTAAGGGTTGTTACACAAAAATCAGTGAGTTATCCTATCAATTACACATCAATTACCGAGTCTATTACTGTATAAAGAAATAGAATTTTTACTTTTTTTACTATGATTATACCGATATTTAAATACTGGGGGTAGGTTTCTGAAGTAAGGGTTGTTACACAAAAATTAGTGAGTTATCCTATCAATTACACATAAATTTCCGAGTCTATTACTGTATAAAGAAATGGAATTTTTCCTTTTTTTACTGTTATTATACCGATATTTAAATACTGAGGGTAGGTTTCTGAAGTAAGGGATGTTACACAAATATCAGTGAGTTATCCTATCAATTACACATAAATTGCCGAGTCTATTACTATACAAAGAAATACAATTTTTCCTTTTTTTACTGTGATTATACCAATATTTAAACACTGAGGGTAGGTTTCTGAAGTAAGGGTTGTTACACAAAAATCAGTGAGTTATCCTATCAATTACACATAAATTGCCGAGTCTATTACTGTATAAAGAAATAGAATTATCCCTTTTTTTACTGTGATTATACCGATATTTAAATACTGAGGGTAGGTTTCTGAAGTAAGGGTTGTTACACAAAAATCAGTGAGTTATCCTGAGTAGGTATTGCCCCTCCTGGGCAGCCTGCGCGATAAATGAAGCGGAGATCTATGATATGATAAAAGGTGTGAGGTGAGAATTATTAGCGGTTACCTGTAAAATGATTAGCGGTTACCTGTGAAATGATTAGCGGTTACATGATTAAAGGTGCTGATTAGCAAAGGTGATGATTAGCAAAGGTGATAATTAAAGGATTTGAAATGATTAGCGATCACCTGTGAAATGATTAGCGGTTACATGATTAAAGGTGATGATTAGTAAAGGTGAAAATTAAAGGATTTGAAATGATTAACGGTAACCTGTGATATAATTAATTTGATATGATTCGCGGATACCTGCGACCCGATTAGAAAGGATGATCTAATTAAAGATAAGGATTTGATATGATTAAAGGTTATGATTAAAAATGTGATAATTAATTAAAGGATTTGAAATGATTAGCGGTAACCTGTGATATAATTAATTTGATATGATTCGCGGATACCTGTGACCTGATTAGAAAGGATGATCTAATTAAAGATAAGGATTTGATATGATTAGCGGATACCTGTGAACTGATTAGAAAGGGAGATCTAATTAAAGATAAGGATTTGATATGATTAGTGGTTACCTACGATATGATAAAAGGTGTGAGGTGAGAATTGGTTAGAGATAGCTTGCGATATGATTGAAAGGTGATAATTGAGTAGCGGATACCTATGATCTGCTTAAAGGTGTTAATTTGAAAGAGTGATCTGAATAAAGGTACGGCTTTGATAGGGTGATCTGTTTAAAGGTAAGGATTTGATAGGGTGATCTGCTTAAAAGGTATTGATTTGAAATGATTAAGTGAGAATTAGCGGTCACCTGTGAAATGATTAGCGGTTACATGATTAAAGGTGATGATTAAAGGATTTGAAATAATTAGAAGGGGTGCGGTAATCTGTGATATGATTAATTTGATATGATTCACGGATACTTGTGACCTGATTAGAAAGGGTGATCTAATTAAAGAATTTGATATGATTATAAGAGGTGAGGTAACATGTGATCTGAATAAAGGTACGGCTTTGATAGGATGATCTGCTTAAAGGTGTGGATTTGAAAGGGTGATCTGAATAAAGGTAGGATTTGATAGGGTGATCTGTTTAAAGGTAAGAATTTGATAGGGTAATCTGCTTAAAAGATATTGGTTTGAAATGACTAGGTGAGAATTAGCGATCACTTGTGAAATGATTAGCTGTTACATGATTAAAGGTAATGATTAAAGGATTTGAAATGATTAGTAAGGGTGAGGTAATCTGTGTTATAATTAATTTGATATAATTTGCGGATACCTGTCACCTGATTAGAGAGGGTGATCTAATTAAAGATAAGGATTTGATATGATTAGTAGATTAGCAAAGGTAATAATTAAAAAATTTGATATGGTTAGAAGGGGGTGAGGTAGCATGTGATCTAATTAATTTGATATAATTTGCGGATACCTGTGACCTGATTAGAAAGGGTGATCTAATTAAAGAATTTGATATGATTATAAGGGGTGAGGTAACATGTGATCTGAATAAAGGTACGGCTTTGATAGGATGATCTGCTTAAAGGTGTGGATTTGAAAGGGTGATCTGAATAAAGGTAGGGATTTGATAGGATGATCTGTTTAAAGGTAAGGATTTGATAGGGTGATCTGCTTAAAAGGTATTGGTTAGAGATAGCTTACGATATGATTAAAGGTTATGATTACAAAGGTGATAATTGAGTAGCGGATACCTAAGATATGATAAAAGGTGTGAGGTGAGAATTGATTAGAGATAGATTGCGATATGATTAAAGGTTATGATTAGCAAAGGAAAGGATTTGATATGATTAGGTAATATGTGATCTAATTAAAGAATTTGATATGATTATAAGGGGTGATCTAATTAAAGGATTTGATATGATTAACGATTACCTGACATACACATTCTGCTGCATGTGACTGATAGCATGATGAATGCGGCTGATATTTATTACACAATAAAGTATAAACAAATTAGTTAGTTAAAAGAGTTATCGTTTTATATCTTATACGATTTATTATTTATAATTTCGATATTACAAAATCAAAAATCTAAAGGATTTGAAATGATTAGTAAGAGTGAGGTAATCTGTGTTATAATTAATTTGATATAATTTGCGGATACCTGTGACCTGATTAGAAAGGATGATCTAATTAAAGATAACGATTTGATATGATTAGGTAATATGTGATCTAATTAAAGAATTTGATATGATTATAAGAGGTGATCTAATTAAAGGATTTGATATGATTAACGATTACCTGACATACACAATCTGCTACATGTGACTGATAGCATGATGAATGTGGCTGATATTTATTACACAATAAAGTAAAGGCAATTAGTTAGTTAAAAGAGTTATCGTTTTATATCTTATACGTTTTATTATTTATAATTTCGATATTACAAAATCAAAAATCTAAGTTTACGAATATTAATACCAATTATACATGAATAAACTTTATGAAGGTAACACACACTCACAATCTAATCCTAAACGAATGTTCGTCTTTTCTATTTCATGGTAAAGTTCAGCAAACGCTCTGTCCTACTGCTGTTTATTTTCGATCTGGGGCTCAAAGGGCTGTAAAGAGAGAGAAACAAAATTACGATGTGTTAATATTAAGGACCCCTCTGTTGATTATTTCATTATCCAAGGTAGACCAATACTCAAATAAAACTGCGTAAAAATCTTTTGAAATTAATACAATTTGATTCAATTACCTGAAAATGATATACAAATAAAAAAAAGAGATACGTATGTAAGTTAATTAAGTAGAACTGTAACCCTCATCGACGTCATTCGAATCCATAACTGCAAATTCTGCTACCATTACATCGTTGTATGGATTCACATCAACCGGTACACCGTTGATATGCACAAACATATTTTGAACAGCTATTGCTTCATTTAATAGATTTATTAATGAATCTTTAAGAACCTCCATTATTATAAAGAGAGTAGGAACTACAATAGCATAAAAGGTTAACATTCAGTCGATCAATTTAAAAACTTATGATAATATAATCGAAAACTCACCTATCGATCTTGAAGCTGTAAAACACAGTTGTCTTACAATAATGAAACTGATTAAAAATGAGGCTTATATATATATTCTCACGCATTTCTTAATAGTACTGCATACATCTGATTGATAAAAATAACATTTCTCTGATTAGAAATATAGTAAACACTAATTATAATTTATCGAAACTATTTGCGTTTCACAGGCTTGAAATAAAAATCTGTTAAAATGTGTTTATTGTATTGTAATTTGTCGAATTATTATCGATATCAATTTCCTATTAATTAATATAATCAGTAATTTGTTTACAATAAGTGTGAGAATATTAAACACATTTTAATCATTTGTGTAGTTCTTTTGATTTCGTTTTGGTGAGAACCGGAAGTAGTTCAACTATAGTTTGATTAAGAGGGAAGAAATTAGAATAGATTATTCTGTTATATTGGATTTAGATAAAATTGAAATTAATTATTTGCATTTCATCATCCAGCATTGCTATTTACATTATTAGCGAAATGAAAACGTGTGTGTGTGTGTTTAATAATTGATATAAAACGTTTCTTAAATTAATAATTAGTGTTACTCATTGTGTGTTTATCGTTTAAAAGCAGGTATGTGTATTTTTTGAAATGTTTTATATTTAATTGCTAGAATTAATTTGATTGATTAATTGTTGTAAATTGTTTATTATTGCACGTTGTATTATTATTTATTGTGTTTTATATTTAACTACATCAAGAATAAACACTGTGTAATATTGTATTTCAGCTATTGAAATCATATCCGAGCTTATTAAAAGACTGATCTCCTATCTATAGTATCAACAACACATCAAAGGTAGGTTACCTTTTGCTTTTAAATTGTGTTAATTTTATTAGAAGATTTTGTCTGTAAAGATATAAAATCAATACAATTTGCAATAATTCTATTGACTGTTTTTCATAAAATATTATAATATTTCTAATTATAAACTTATATTAACAATCAAATCCCTTTCGATATCTACCCTTGCCTAGAGAACAATCTTTATTAATAACTAAAAAGTCATATGGTTCGTTCCAACACATGAAACAAATATTATGTTTAAATTCAAGTTTAATGTTTAAATGTTTAAGTTCATCATAGCTTGCATCTCCTAAAATATGAGCGTTATACACATGTTTTAAATTCAATTCATCTTGCTTAAAGAGAATAAGTAAGTTAGCGTTATCCCTAATCAGATGTTTAGGAATTTTCGTATATGTTTAACCTAAATAAAATGAATCAACACCGTTTATGTCTACCCATGCTAAAATATTGTCTATTTTTCTTGTTTATCAGAAATTATATCATCAAAAATGAATACTGAATCAGGTTTCACATCATTAGGGGTGATTGAATCATCGTTTTCGCCATATTTAGGTTGAAATAAAGACTTGGCGTATAGGTAGATATTTTCAAATTTTAATCAGAAAAAAATTGATATGGTTAGAAGGGTGAGGTAGCATATGATCTAATTAAATTGATATGGTTTACGGCTACCTATGACATGATTAGAAGGGATAAGGTAATATGTGATCTAATTAAAAAATTTGATATGATTATAAGGGGTTAGGTAACATGTGATCTGAATAAAGGTACGGCTTGATAGGGTGATCTGCTTAAAGGTGTTGATTTGAAAGGGTGATCTGAATAAAGGTAGGGATTTGATAGGATGATCTGATTAAAGGTAAGGATTTGATAGGGTGATCTGCTTAAAAGGTATTGATTTGAAATGATTGAGGTGAGAATTTTTAGCGGTTACCTGTGTAATGATTAGCGGTCACCTGTGAAATGATTAGCGGTTACATGATTAAAGGTGATAATTAGCAAAGGTGATGATTAGCAAAGGTAATGATTAGCAAAGGTGTAGATTAGCAAAGGTGATAATTAAAGGATTTAATATGATTAGAAGGGGTGAGGTACCCTGTGATCTAATTAAATTGATATGGTTTACGGCTACCTATGAAGCGGATACCTATGATATGATAAAAGGGGTGAGGTGAGAATTGGTTAGAGATAGCTTACGATATGATTAAAGGTTATGATTACAAAGGTGATAATTGAGTAGCGGATACCTAAGATATGATAAAAGGTGTGAGGTGAGAATTGATTAGAGATAGCTTGCGATATGATTAAAGGTTATGATTAGCAAAGGTGAAAATTAAAAGATTTTAAATAATTAGAAGGGATGAGGTAATCTGTGATCTAATTAAATTGATATGGTTCGTTGGTAATAGGATTAAAGGTTATCATTAGAAAGGTGAGAATTAGAGAGGTGAGAACTGGTAAAAAAATTGATATGGTTAGAAGGGGTGAGGTAGCATGTGATCTAATTAAATTGATATGGTTTACCTATGACATGATTAGAAGGGATAAGGTAACATGTGATCTAATTAAAGAATTTGATATAATTATAAGGGGTTAGGTAACATGTGATCTGAATAAAGGTACGGCTTGATAGGGTGATCTGCTTAAAGGTGTTGATTTGAAAGGGTGATCTGAATAAAAGTAGGGATTTGATAGGATGATCTGTTTAAAGGTATGGATTTGATAGGGTAATCTGCTTAAAAAGGTATTGATTTGAAATGATTAGGTGAGAATTAGCGGTCACCTGTGAAATGATTAGCGGTTACATGATTAAAGGTGATGATTAAAGGATTTGAAATGATTAGAAAGGGTGAGGTAATCTGTGTTATGATTAATTTGAAATGATTTGCGGATACCTGTGACCTGATTAGAAAGGGTGATCTAATTAAAGATAAGGATTTGATATGATTAGTGGATATCGATGACCTGATTAAGGGTATGATTAAAAATAAGAATTGATTAGTGTATACCTGTGATCTGATGAAAGGTAGGGATTTGATATGATTAGAGGAGGTAAATCTATTTTCGATATCAGCACTTGTATGCTATGAATATGAGTTAATATTATCTGGAGGTGAAATCTTTCTAGATCCTCGACGATATACAACGGTACCAGTTCACATTCATAAAGGTATCAATGAGAAACAAGTGGAAAGGGCGTTTGCTGAACTTTACCATGAAATAGAAAAGACAAACATTCGTTTAGGATTAAATTGTGTGTGTGTTACCTTCATAAAGTTTATTCATGTATAATTGGTATTAATATTCGTAAACTTAGATTTTTGATTTTGTAATATCGAAATTATAAATAATAAAACGTATAAGATATAAAACGATAACTCTTTTAACTAACTAATTGCCTTTACTTTATTGTGTAATAAATATCAGCCACATTCATCATGCTATCAGTCACATGTAGCAGATTGTGTATGTCAGGTAATCGTTAATCATATCAAATCCTTTAATTAGATCACCTCTTATAATCATATCAAATTCTTTAATTAAATCACATATTACCTAATCATATCAAATCGTTATCTTTAATTAGATCACCCTTTCTAATCAGGTCACAGGTATCCGCAAATTATATCAAATTAATTATAACACAGATTACCTCACCCTTACTAATCATTTCAAATCCTTTAATCATTACCTTTAATCATGTAACAGCTAATCATTTCACAAGTGATCGCTAATTCTCACCTAGTCATTTCAAACCAATATCTTTTAAGCAGATTACCCTATCAAATTCTTACCTTTAAACAGATCACCCTATCAAATCCTACCTTTATTCAGATCACCCTTTCAAATCCACACCTTTAAGCAGATCATCCTATCAAAGCCGTACCTTTATTCAGATCACATGTTACCTCACCTCTTATAATCATATCAAATTCTTTAATTAGATCACCCTTTCTAATCAGGTCACAGGTATCCGTGAATCATATCAAATTAATCATATCACAGATTACCGCACCCCTTCTAATTATTTCAAATCCTTTAATCATCACCTTTAATCATGTAACCGCTAATCATTTCACAGGTGACCGCTAATTCTCACTTAATCATTTCAAATCAATACCTTTTAAGCAGATCACCCTATCAAATCCTTACCTTTAAACAGATCACCCTATCAAAGCCGTACCTTTATTCAGATCACTCTTTCAAATTAACACCTTTAAGCAGATCATAGGTATCCGCTACTCAATTATCACCTTTTAATCATATCGCAAGCTATCTCTAACCAATTCTCACCTCACACCTTTTATCATATCGTAGGTAACCACTAATCATATCAAATCCTTATCTTTAATTAGATCTCCCTTTCTAATCAGTTCACAGGTATCCGCTAATCATATCAAGTCCTTATCTTTAATTAGATCATCCTTTCTAATCAGGTCACAGGTATCCATGAATCATATTAAATTAATTATATCACAGGTTACCGCTAATCATTTCAAATCCTTTAATTTTCACCTTTACTAATCATCACCTTTAATCATGTAACCGCTAATCATTTCACAGAAATCCAAGATGACAAATTGAAAATGACAGATACAAAATGGTGGATATGCCAATGACATTCAGAATTGACAGATTCAAAATGACAGATACAAAATGGTGGGTATGCAAATGACATTCAAAATTGACAGATTCAAAATGACATTTCAAAATGGCGATTCAAAATGACGATCCAAGATGGCGATTCAAAATGGCTATTCAAAATGGCGATTCAAAAGCGGTCACCTGTGAAATCCTTACCTTTAAACAGATCACCCTATCAAAGCCGTACCTTTATTCAGATCACTCTTTCAAATTAACACCTTTAAGCAGATCATAGGTATCCGCTACTCAATTATCACCTTTCAATCATATCGCAAGCTATCTCTAACCAATTCTCACCTCACACCTTTTATCATATCGTAGGTAACCACTAATCATACCAAATCCTTATCTTTAATTAGATCTCCCTTTCTAATCAGTTCACAGGTATCCGCTAATCATATCAAATCCTTATCTTTAATTAGATCATCCTTTCTAATCAGGTCACAGGTATCCGCGAATCATATCAAATTAATTATATCACAGGTTACCGCTAATCATTTCAAATCCTTTAATTAATTATCACATTTTTAATCATAACCTTTAATCATATCAAATCCTTATCTTTAATTAGATCATCCTTTCTAATCGGGTCGCAGGTATCCGCGAATCATATCAAATTAATTATATCACAGGTTACCGTTAATCATTTCAAATCCTTTAATTTTCACCTTTACTAATCATCACCTTTAATCATGTAACCGCTAATCATTTCACAGGTGATCGCTAATCATTTCAAATCCTTTAATTATCACCTTTGCTAATCATCACCTTTGCTAATCAGCACCTTTAATCATGTAACCGCTAATCATTTCACAGGTAACCGCTAATCATTTTACAGGTAACCGCTAATAATTCTCACCTCACACCTTTTATCATATCATAGATCTCCGCTTCATTTATGGCGCAGGCTGCCCAGGAGCAGCAATACCTACTATCCTGTTACTTACACATAAATTGCAGAGTCTATTACTGTATAAAGATATAGAATTTTTCCTTTTTTTACTGTGATTATACCGATATTTAAATACTGAGGGTAGGTTTCTGAACTAAGGGTTATTACACAAAAATCAGTGAGTCATCCTATCAATTACACATAAATTGCAGAGTCTTTTACTGATTAAAGAAATAGAATTTTTCCTTTTTTTACTGTGATTATAACGATGTTTAAATACTGAGAGTAGGTTTCTGAAGTAAGGGTTGTTACACATAAATCAGTGAGTTATCCTATCAATTACACATAAATTTCCGAGTCTATTAGTGTATCAAGAAACAGAATTTTTCCTTTTTTTACTGTGATTATACCGATATTTAAATACTCAGGGTAGGTTTCTGAAGTAAGGGTTGTTACACAAAAATCAGTGAGTTATCCTACCAATTACACATAAATTGCCAAGTCTATTACTGTATAAAGAAATAGAATTTTTCCTTTTTTTACTGTGATTATACCGATATTTAAATACTGAGGGTACGCTTCTGAAGTAAGGGTTGTTACCCAAAAATCAGTGAGTCAACCTATCAATTACACATAAACTGCAGATTGTGTTACTGTATAAAGAAATAGACTTTTTCTCATCTTATAAATTACACATAAATTTCAGAGTCTTTTACTGTATAAAGAAATAGAATTTTTTTTTTTACTGTGATTATACTGATATTTAAATACTGAGGGTAGGTTTCTGAAGTAAGGGTTGTTACACAAAAATCAGTGAGTCATCCTTTAATTACACATAAACTGCAGATTGTGTTACTGTATAAGTAAAATAGACTTTTACCTTTTTTCACTGTGATTATACTGATATTTAATTACTGACGGTAGGGTTCTGAAGTAAGGGTTGATACACAAAAATCAGTGAGTTATCCTATAAATTACACATAAACTGCAGTCTTTTGCAGTATAAAGAAATAGACTTTTTCCTTTTCTTACTATAACTATACTGATATTTAAATACTGAGGGTAGGTTTCTGAAGTAAGGCTTGTTACACAAAACTCAGTGAGACATCCTATTAATTACACATAAATTACCGAGTCTATTACTGTATAAAGATAAGGAATTTTTCCTTTTTTTACTGTGATTATACCGATATTTAAATACTGAGGGTAGGTTTCTGAAGTAAGGGTTGTTACACAAAAATCAGTTAGTTATCCTATCAATGACACATTAATTACCGAGTCTATTACTGTATAAAGATATAGAATTTTTCATTTTTTTACTGTGATTATACCGATATTTGAATACTGAGGGTAGGTTTCTGAAGAATGGGTTGTTACACAAAAATCTGTGAGTTATCCTATCAATTACACATAGATTGCCGAGTCTAATACTGTATAAAGAAATAGAATTTTTCCTTTTTTTACTGTTATTATACCGATATTTCAATACTGAGGGTAGGTTTCTGAAGTAAGGGTTGTTACACAAAAATCAGTGAGTTATCCTATCAATGACACATAAATTACCGAGTCTATTACTGTATAAAGAAATAGAATTTTTCCTTTTTTTACTGTGATTATACTGATATTTAAATACTGAGGGTAGGTTTCTGAAGTAAGGGTTATTACACAAAAATCAGTGAGTCATCCTATTAATTACACATAAACTGCAGATTGTGATACTGTATAAATAAAATAGACTTTTTCCTTTTTTCACTGTGATTATACTGATATTTAATTACTGACGGTAGGGTTCTGAAGTAAGGGTTGTTACACAAAAATCAGTGAGTTATCCTATCAATTACACATAAACAGCAGTCTTTTGCTGTATAAAGAAATAGACTTTTTCCTTTTCTTACTATAACTATACTGATATTTAAATACTGAGGGTAGGTTTCTGAAGTAAGGGTTGTTACACAAAAATCAGTGAGACATCCTATTAATTACACATAAATTACCGAGTCTATTACTGTATAAAGATAAGGAATTTTTCCTTTTTTTACTGTGATTATACCGATATTTAAATACTGAGGGTAGGTTTCTGAAGTAAGGGTTGTTACACAAAAATCAGTGAGTTATGCTATCAATGGCACATTAATTACCGAGTCTATTACTGTATAAAGATATAGAATTTTTCATTTTTTTACTGTGATTATACCGATATTTGAATACTGAGGGTAGGCTTCTGAAGAATGCGTTGTTACACAAAAATCTGTGAGTTATCCTATCAATTACACATAAATTGCAGAGTCTTTTACTGTATAAAGAAATAGAATTTTTCCTTTTTTTACTGTGATTATACCGATATTTAAATACTGAGGGTAGACTTCTGAAGTAAGGGTTGCTACACACAAATCTGTGAGCCATCCTATCAATTACACATAAATTGCAGAGTCTTTTACTGTATAAAGAAATAGAATTTTTCCATTTTTACTGTGATTATACTGATATTTAAATACTGAGGGTAAGTTTCTGAAGTAAGGGTTGTTAGATAAAAATCAGTGAGTTATCCTATCAATTACACATAGATTGCAGAGTCTTCTACTGTATAAAGAAATAGAATTTTTACTTTTTGCACTGTGATTATACAGATATTTAAATACTGAGGGTAGGTTTTTGAAGTAAGGGTTGTTACACAAAAATCAGTGAGTTATCCTATCAATTACACATAAATTGCCGAGTCTATTACTGTTTAAAGAAATAGAATTTTCCCTTTTTTTACTGTGATTATACCGATATTTAAATACTGAGGGTAGGTTTCTGAAGTAAGGGTTGTTACACATAAATCGGTGAGTTGTCCTATCAATTACACATAAATTGCCGAGTCTATTACTGTATAAAGAAATAGAACTTTTTTTTTTTACTGTGATTATACCTATATTTAAATACTGAGGGTAGGTTTCTGAAGTAAGGGTTGTTACACAAAAATCAAAGAGTTATCCTATCAATTACACATAAATTATTATACCGATATTTAAATACTGAGGGTAGGTTTCTGAAGTAAGGGTTGTTACACAAAAATCAAAGAGTTATCCTATCAATTACACATAAATTATTATACCGATATTTAAATACTGAGGGTAGGTTTCTGAAGTAAGGATTGTTACACAAAAATCAGTGAGTTATCCTATCAATTACACATAAGTTGCTGAGTCTTTTACTGTATAAAGAAATAGAATTTTTCCTTTTTTTACTGTGATTATACCGATGCTTTAATACTGAGAGTATAAATAAATAGAATTTTTACTTTTTTTATTGTGATTTCTGAAGTAAGGGTTGTTACACATAAATCAGTGAGTTGTCCTATCAATTACACATAAAATGCCGAGTCTATTACTGTATAAAGAAAGAGAATTTTTCCTTTTTTTACTGTGATTATACTGATATTTAAATACTGAGGGTAAGTTTCTGAAGTAAGGGTTGTTACATAAAAATCAGTGAGTTATCCTATCAATTACACATAGATTGCAGAGTCTTGTACTGTATAAAGAAATAGAATTTTTACTTTTTTCACTGTGATTATTCAGATATTTAAATACTGAGGGTAGGTTTCTAAAGTAAGGGTTGTTACACAAAAATCAGTGAGTTATCCTATCAATTACATATAAATTGCAGAGTCTATTACTGTATAAAGAAATAGAATTTTTCCTTTTTTTACTGCTATTATACCGATATTTAAATACTGAGTGTAGGTTTCTGAAGTAAGGGTTGTTACACAAAACTCAGTGAGTTATCCTATCAATTACACATAAATTTCCGAGTCTATTACTGTATAAAGAAATAGAATTTTTTCTTTTTTTACTGTGATTATACCGATATTTACATACTGAGGGTAGGTTTCTGAAGTAAGGGTTGTTACACAAAAATCACTGAGACATCCTATCAATTACACATAAATTGCCAAGTCTATTACTGTATAAAGAAATAGAATTTTTCCTTTTTTTACTGTGATTATACCGATATTTAAATACTGAGGGTAGGTATCTGAAGTAAGGGTTGTTACACAAAAATCAGTGGGTTATCCTATCAATTACACATAAATTGCCGAGTCTATTACTGTATAAAGAAATAGAATTTTTTCTTTTTTTACTGTGATTATACCGATATTTAAATACTGAGGGTAGGTTTCTGACGTAAGGGTTGTTACACAAAAATCAGTGAGACATCCTATCAATTACACATAAATTGCCAAGTCTATTACTGTATAAAGAAATAGAATTTTTCCTTTTTTTAATGTGATTATACCGATATTTAAATACTGAGGGTAGGTATCTGAAGTAAGGGTTGTTACACAAAAATCAGTGGGTTATCCTATCAATTACACATAAATTGCCGAGTCTATTACTGTATAAAGAAATAGAATTTTTTCTTTTTTTACTGTGATTATACCGATATTTAAATACTGAGGGTAGGTTTCTGACGTAAGGGTTGTTACACAAAAATCACTGAGACATCCTATCAATTACACATAAATTGCCAAGTCTATTACTGTATAAAGAAATAGAATTTTTCCTTTTTTTACTGTGATTATACCGATATTTAAATACTGAGGGTAGGTATCTGAAGTAAGGGTTGTTACACAAAAATCAGTGAGTTATCCTATCAATTACACATAAATTGCAGAGTCTTTTACTGTATAAAGAAATAGAATTTTTTCTTTTTTTACTGTGATTATACCGATATTTAAATACTGAGGGTAGGTTTCTGACGTAAGGGTTGTTACACAAAAATCACTGAGACATCCTATCAATTACACATAAATTGCCAAGTCTATTACTGTATAAAGAAATAGAATTTTTCCTTTTTTTACTGTGATTATACCGATATTTAAATACTGAGGGTAGGTATCTGAAGTAAGGGTTGTTACACAAAAATCAGTGGGTTATCCTATCAATTACACATAAATTGCCGAGTCTATTACTGTATAAAGAAATAGAATTTTTTCTTTTTTTACTGTGATTATACCGATATTTAAATACTGAGGGTAGGTTTCTGACGTAAGGGTTGTTACACAAAAATCACTGAGACATCCTATCAATTACACATAAATTGCCAAGTCTATTACTGTATAAAGAAATAGAATTTTTCCTTTTTTTACTGTGATTATACCGATATTTAAATACTGAGGGTAGGTATCTGAAGTAAGGGTTGTTACACAAAAATCAGTGAGTTATCCTATCAATTACACATAAATTGCATAGTCTTTTACTGTATAAAGAAATAGAATTTTTCCATTTTTACTGTGATTATACTGATATTTAAATACTGAGGGTAGGTTTTTGAAGTAAGGGTTGTTACACAAAAATCAGTGAGTTATCCTATCAATTACACATAAATTGCCGAGTCTATTACTGTTTAAAGAAATAGAATTTTCCCTTTTTTTACTATGATTATACCGATATTTAAATACTGAGGGTAGGTTTCTGAAGTAAGGGTTGTTACACATAAATCGGTGAGTTGTCCTATCAATTACACATAAATTGCCGAGTCTATTACTGTATAAAGAAATAGAACTTTTTTTTTTTACTGTGATTATACCTATATTTAAATACTGAGGGTAGGTTTCTGAAGTAAGGGTTGTTACACAAAAATCAAAGAGTTATCCTATCAATTACACATAAATTATTATACCGATATTTAAATACTGAGGGTAGGTTTCTGAAGTAAGGGTTGTTACACAAAAATCAAAGAGTTATCCTATCAATTACACATAAATTATTATACCGATATTTAAATACTGAGGGTAGGTTTCTGAAGTAAGGATTGTTACACAAAAATCAGTGAGTTATCCTATCAATTACACATAAGTTGCTGAGTCTTTTACTGTATAAAGAAATAGAATTTTTCCTTTTTTTACTGTGATTATACCGATGCTTTAATACTGAGAGTATAAATAAATAGAATTTTTACTTTTTTTATTGTGATTTCTGAAGTAAGGGTTGTTACACATAAATCAGTGAGTTGTCCTATCAATTACACATAAATTGCCGAGTCTATTACTGTATAAAGAAAGAGAATTTTTCCTTTTTTTACTGTGATTATACTGATATTTAAATACTGAGGGTAAGTTTCTGAAGTAAGGGTTGTTACATAAAAATCAGTGAGTTATCCTATCAATTACACATAGATTGCAGAGTCTTGTACTGTATAAAGAAATAGAATTTTTACTTTTTTCACTGTGATTATTCAGATATTTAAATACTGAGGGTAGGTTTCTAAAGTAAGGGTTGTTACACAAAAATCAGTGAGTTATCCTATCAATTACATATAAATTGCAGAGTCTATTACTGTATAAAGAAATAGAATTTTTCCTTTTTTTACTGCTATTATACCGATATTTAAATACTGAGTGTAGGTTTCTGAAGTAAGGGTTGTTACACAAAACTCAGTGAGTTATCCTATCAATTACACATAAATTTCCGAGTCTATTACTGTATAAAGAAATAGAATTTTTTCTTTTTTTACTGTGATTATACCGATATTTACATACTGAGGGTAGGTTTCTGAAGTAAGGGTTGTTACACAAAAATCACTGAGACATCCTATCAATTACACATAAATTGCCAAGTCTATTACTGTATAAAGAAATAGAATTTTTCCTTTTTTTACTGTCATTATACCGATATTTAAATACTGAGGGTAGGTATCTGAAGTAAGGGTTGTTACACAAAAATCAGTGGGTTATCCTATCAATTACACATAAATTGCCGAGTCTATTACTGTATAAAGAAATAGAATTTTTTCTTTTTTTACTGTGATTATACCGATATTTAAATACTGAGGGTAGGTTTCTGACGTAAGGGTTGTTACACAAAAATCAGTGAGACATCCTATCAATTACACATAAATTGCCAAGTCTATTACTGTATAAAGAAATAGAATTTTTCCTTTTTTTACTGTGATTATACCGATATTTAAATACTGAGGGTAGGTATCTGAAGTAAGGGTTGTTACACAAAAATCAGTGGGTTATCCTATCAATAACACATACATTGCCGAGTCTATTACTGTACAAAGAAATACAGTTTTCCTTCTTTCACTGTGATTATACCGATATTTCAGTACTGTAGTGAGGTTTAACACTCAAGTGGTGTTAATACTACATGTCTCTTGTAGGAGTAATAAAACACAAGTTTACTTCTATGAGATATTTATTTTTATATTTTGTATGACTTGTTTATATTATTCTTGTTTCCTAGTACCATTCCGTATCTACGCAATGAATGCAAGTTGTGATCTATTCACAACATTACCCCGCCCGGTCTGAAACGATGGTAATTCATGAAAACGAAAAAATACGGAATAGTATTTTGGAGAAAAAATGGAGTGTTTTAAAGGAACTTGAACAAAGTTGTAAAATGCTCCAGCTACAAAAATTCCACTAGGTAGTATACAATAAAAAAACTTAAGTTAACTAACAATATGGATCTTGCGACGGCAACTCTTGGAACCTGTAAACAGAAAGAAAAAAAAAAACAGAAAAGTGTTCAAATTTTCAAAGTCAACAGGTAAAAGGTTTTCAAAAGATGCCTTCGCGTAGCATTTGAAATCAGTTTATTGTTGGCTTAACATTATAAAGTAACTAATCTAAAAAATATGCAGGTTTTAGCCTATCTAAAGAGATAGGGCCAGTGTGATTTTCTAAAGTGGCGTATTTAACTGTCCGTTCTAACACTTTATAGGGCCTAAGTAACTGTCTTTCATGCCCAGAGTGTGCGTGTCATTACGAACGTACACGTGTGTGCAGTTGGTCAAGTCGCTGGGACGAAGGACTGACCGGAATACGTTTTTGTAAAAAATGCTTCTGCTTCCTCATACGACGTTTTGAGATTGGCTATGAAATTAGGGAGATTCATGTCGTTAGCCAGTTGTTCTTCTTCAAAGAAATCTCCAGGTAGTCGTAAATGGGTAGCATACAGGATTTCTGCAGGAGAAACACTAACTTGCGATTTCAGGGTTGCACGTAAGCTCAAGAGAATCCAAGGGAGATTCGTTAACCAGGAGGAAGTTCCTGTGGTTTGAATGGATTGCTTGAGTGTCCGATTAAAACGTTCGATAACGCCCTGACTAATCGGATGGAAGGCCGTTCATTTGACGTGTTTAATTCCTAACATGGCCATGACGTTGATCCATGCATGAGAAAGAAATATTCTTGCATTGTCCGTGGTGTGATACTTGGGAATTCCAAAGCGGGACACCCACGTGTCGACAAATGCAGTGATTACTGACTCCACGGAAGAATCCTTCAGAGGAATTGCTTCCGGCCATAGCTAATGGTAAGGAGGAATTTATAACCTCCCGAAGAAGGAAGGTGTACTAGGTCGAGATGGACCTTAGTAAAACGTTCATCTGGTTCTACAATAGATTGTAGAGGGGTTTTCGTATGACGCCTAACTTTATGTTTCTGACATTCAGCACAAGATATGACCCACTTCTGAATATCGTGGTGCATAGATGGCCACAGATATCGCTGAGTAATCAATCTTTTAGTAGCACGGATGCCAGGATGTGCGATGTTGTGTAGTTGTTGGAATAAGGGATGCCTGAATTTGAGCGGGATATAGGGTCGTGGTTGGCCTATACTAACAT
Source organism: Agrypnus murinus (assembly GCA_929113105.1). Classification (NCBI taxonomy): domain Eukaryota; kingdom Metazoa; phylum Arthropoda; class Insecta; order Coleoptera; family Elateridae; genus Agrypnus; species Agrypnus murinus. Next base: position 228,528,210 of record OV816025.1, on the reverse strand, counting down.
CCACCCAGAGGTTTGATTTGTTGGCAGTTTGAGGAGAAATGAATTGAAAATTACTACGAGATCGGAGCTGGTTTAACTCGGGATCTTGTTCTTGAGATAGAGCGACTTCGTCGTAATTAAGATCAGATCCAGGGACGTTAATAAGATTAACTCTTGTCAGTGCGTCCGCCGGAACATTCTCTTTACCTTTGATATATTGAAGGTCAGTCCTGAATTGGGAAATAAACTCTAGTTGTCGAAACTCACGTGGTAAATATTGATCACCATTATTTTTGATCGCCGTACACAAAGGTTTGTGATCCGTAAAGATTTGAAAGTCTCTGCACTTAACGTAGTAACGAAACTTCTTTAAAGCAAAGTATATTGCAAGAAGTTCCCGAGAAAAAATACTGTACTTTTGCTCTGTGGGGGTTAACTTCCGGGAACAGAAAGCTAGTGGTTTCCACATGCCATCTTCAAACTGTTGTAATACTCAAGCTATAGTGGAAGACGAACTGTCTGCAGCTATACTGAGAGGGTTATTAATTCGCGGATGTACCAATAAAGTAGCGGTAATCAAAGCATTCTTCGCGTGCCTAAAGGCTTCTATTTGCTCATGATTTAACTGGACCGGCTTTAGCGAAGCTTTACCAGGAATAACTATAGAGGTTAACTGTGCCAACATTTTCGCACAGTTTGGTACAAATTTATGGTAATACCAAATTAAGCCAATAAAATTGCGGAGTGCTTTCTGACTTGAAGGCAATGGGTAATCAATTATAGCTTGGACTTTGGAATCCATTGGTTTGATACCGCGTGTATTAACGTGATGTCCTAAAAAATCGAGCTCATTGACTTCAAAGATACACTTTGGTAGGTTTATAATTAGGCCATTGTCTTTTAATCGGGAAAACACTTGGTGTAAATGCTCAGCATGTTGCTGCGAATCAGCACTAAAGACTAGGATATCGTCTAGGTAGGAAAAACAAAATGGAAGCCCTGATAATACAGTGTCTATGAAACGACTCCAGGTGCAGGCTGCATTCCGTAGTACGAAACACATCCGTTTGAACTCAAAGAGCCCTAGAGGTGTGATAATAGCAGTATTGTGAATGTCCTCTGCTGCGATTGGTATTGCGAAGTAGGCCTTTCGGAGATCTAGCTTCGAGAATATGGTTGCAGAAGCAAGTTTTTTTGTAAAGTTCGTTAAAAAAGGAATCGGGTAACGATCTGGTACTGTCACTGAATTGAGTTTACTATAATCGCCAACCAAGCGATAACTGTCTGTTGGGGCGATGGAGGTTGTGATGTCTTGGTCGTCATCAGGAGGTAGCGCCTCTGCTGTGTCCACTGCTCGCTTCCTGACGATGTGAATTGGCGTAGCGTAGCTAGATGATGACCGCTGTACTACGTCAGCGTCCAAGAGCTCATTAAGATGATCTTCTAGAAAAGAAAGATGATTAGGGTTCAGTTTGCGACAGCGTGCTTTAACCGGAGGGCCGGTCGTGTCAATGTGATGGACTACAGTATGTTTTACGGGTTGATGGTAGTCGAACTTACGTAAAAGTTCCGGGAAGTGTGTGTTTAGCATCTTGCTATAAACATTAAGATCGCTAGACATGTTGTTAACAGTACCTGCAGATGGTACGTTAATGGGTGAAGGTAAGGGAATAAAAGGGGAAGAAATTGCAGGAGTAACAATTGACTCGGAAGGAGGAGTCAAAACATTAGCCTGAACAGAAAATAGTTTGCGTTTAGTGCCAGTCTTAACTGTTGTGGTTGTGGAACCACGACTGCAAGTTCGGGCGGGCTGGACATCTGCTGTGCAAATGACCCGCTGAGAAGAGCAGTCAGTCTTAACTGGGGGGATTGTAGAACCTCGACTGCGAGTTCGGGCGGGCTGGACATCTGCTGTGCAAATGACCCGCTGAGAAGAGCAGTCAGTCTTAACTGGGGGGATTGTAGAACCTCGACTGCGAGTTCGGGCGGGCTGGACATCTGCTGTGCAAATGACCCGCTGAGAAGAGCAGTCAGTGAGAGGATTCACTGTTGGAGCTGGAAATTGGCAACCTTGGCTGCGGTTTCTGGCGAGCTTGACATCTGGTGTGCAAACGACTCGTCGAGAAAAGCAGTCAATAGTTAGGTTGTGCTGCTGTAAAAAATCCAGGCCTAGAATGGCTGTAGATATGTCAGCGACATAAAATTTCCAGGGGCATGTCTGTAGGCCAGGAATCGGGAATTGTAACCTCAAATTTACAATACCTGTCACCGGAATTGATGTGTTGTTCACGGCCATAAATGAAACGTTGGCAGGCGTGATAGTTTGGTTACAGGAAGCTGCAACACGGGTAGGTAAAATAGAAAAGTCAGCACCAGTGTCAACCACAAAACTAATTTTTTAGGTTAGGTCCTGTACAAAAATTTAATTAGAAGTTGGAGGGATTGAATTAACCCTGCATGGCCCTCCCTGGAGGCCACGAGAGTACGGAGTTAGTTTTTTGTTTGGTATGAACAATTTCCTGTACAATTACGTGCATTATTTTTAAAGCGTTTGTGAAAATAGCACGGTTGTAATTGTGAATTGGCATTGCCTGAAGGCAAGGAACTGCGTTTATTGAAATGCTGAGGAATTTGTGGTTTCGGAGAGAATGTGGTAGTTACAGGGGATTGTCGCTTGTTCATTGCAGAAAGCTCATTGGAAATGGTTGTAAGATTGGTCGTCAAACTGTCCAGCTTAGCTTCTAATGCAGGAGTAGTTAAGGGTTGTGGTGCCTTTTGCATAGAATAAATTAAATCTAATTTTTCTACAAAGGATATTAATGGTAAGTCATTGAAATTTAAGTATTGAATCTTAAGTTCTGATGGTAGTTTAGCTATTAAAAAATCTTTGGTTAATTCCTCAGTTAGATCGAGATCGATTGCTAACTTTTGAATGTTAAAAAGTAATTCTTCGACACTACCAGAGAATTGAAAAGTCTCTAAAAGATTATTAATTCGAGATTCTCGTGGTCCTAGGATAGTCTTTATCACTGCCCGTTTCAAGGTAGTATATGGTCGTTGTCTCGGGGGATTAATGGTCAGGTCGCGATGAGCTCCTAAAACGTCGAAAGGTAAGTTTAGGGTTAATAAGTTATATTTGGCGAGCTCATCGTTAATCAGCATACGAGTAAAGTATCTCTCTACCAAAATAAAATACAGGTCGATATCGTTACTCGTAAAAACTGGAAATGGAACTTTGACAGTCGCCATTTGAAATACTAAATAAGTAAGTAAAAATACTTATCGGATTAGAAGGAGCACTAGTTTCGGTTCCAACGGTCACTTCCAACCGCTACGACAAGTCACGTAAGCGAAGCAGGTAGCAGTATCTTACGATGACAGAAGTCGACTAGTGGCTGATGACATATGATGAAAGGAGAACTAGCGGATGTTCACCTGCAGAATTCAGTGCAGCATGCAAAGACCAGTACTGCTAAATTCTTCTTCAGGAACGTCTTAGGGTCACCAAATGTAGTGAGTTTACACTATGGTGGAGTTAGGGCTTCATATATCTCTTGTAGGAGTAATAAAACACAAGTTTACTTCTATGAGATATTTATTTTTATATTTTTTATATTTTATATGACTTGTTTAAATTATTCTTGATGCCTAGTACCATTACGTATCTACGCAATGAATGCAAGTTGTGATCTATTAACAACAGTACTGAGGGTGGGTTTCTGAAGTAAGGGTTGTTACACAAAAATCAGTGAATTATCCTATCAATTACACATAAATTGCAGAGCCTTTTACTGTATAAAGAAATAGAATTTTTCCATTTTTTACTGTGATTATACTGATATTTAAATACTGAGGGTAGGTTTCTGAAGTAAGGGTTGTTACATAAAAATCAGTGAGTTATCCCATCAATTACACATAGATTGCAGAGTCTTTTACTCTATAAAGAAATAGAATTTTTCATTTTTCACTGTGATTATAGTGATATTTAAATACTGAGGGTAGGTTTCTGAAGTAAGGGTTGTTACACAAAAATCAGTGAGTTATCCTATCAATCACACATAAATTGCCGAGTCTATTACTGTATAAAGAAATAGAATTTTTCCTTTTCTTACTGTGATTATACCAATATTTAAATACTGAGGGTAGGTTTCTGAAGTAAGGGTTGTTACACAAACATTAGTGAGTTATCCTATCAATTACACATAAACTACAGAGTCTTTTACTGTATAAAGAAATAGACTTTTTCCATTTTTACTGTGACTATACTGATATTTAAATACTGAGGGTAGGTTTCTGAAATAAGAGTTGATACACAAAAATCAGTGAGTTATCCAATCAATTACACATAAATTGCCGTGTCTATTACTGTATAAAGAAGTAGATTTTTCCTTTTTTACTGTGATTATACCGATATTTAAATACTGAGGGTAGGTTTCTGAAATAAGGGTTGTTACACAAAAATCAGTGAGTTATCCTATCAATTACACATAAATTGCTGAGACTATTACTGTATAAAGAAATAGAATTTTTCCATTTTTTACTGTGATTATACCGATATTTAAATACTGAGGGTAGGTTTCTGAAGTAAGGGTTGTTACACAAAAATCAGTGAGTTATCCTATCAATTACACATAAATTGCCGAGTCTATTACTGTATAAAGAAATAGAATTTTTCCTTTCTTTACTGTGATTATACCGATATTTAAATACTGAGGGTAGGTTTCTGACGTAAGGGTTGTTACACAAAAATCAGTGAGTTATCCTATCAATTACACATATTTTGCGGAGTCTATTACTATATAAAGAAATAGAATTTTCCATTTTTTTACTGTGATTATACCGAAATTTAAATACTGAGGGTAGGTTTCTGAAGTAAGGGTTGTTACACAAAAATCAGTGAGCCATCCTATCAATTACACATAAATTGCCGAGTCTATTACTGTATAAAGAAATAGAATTTTTCCTTTTTTCACTGTGATTATACTGATATTTAAATATTGAGGGTAGGTTTCTGAAGTAAGGGTTGTTACACAAAAATCAGTGAGTTATTCTATCAATTACACATAAATTGCAGAGTTTATTACTGTATAAAGAATTAGAATTTTTCCTTTTTTTACTGTGATTATACCAATATTTATATACTGAGGGTAGGTTTCTGAAGTAAGGGTTGTTACACAAAAATCAGTGAGTTATCCTATCAATTACACATAGACTGCAGAGTCTTTTACTGTATAAAGAAATAGACTTTTTTCTTTTTTTACTGTGACTATACTGATATTTAAATACTGAGGGTAGGTTTCTGAAGTAAGGGTTGTTACACAAAAATCAGTGAGTTATCCTATCAATTACACATAAATTGCCGAGTATATTACTGTATAAAGAAATAGAATTTTTCCTTTTTTTACTGTGATTATACCGATATTTAAATACTGAGGGTAGGTTTCGGAAGTAAGGGTTGTTACACAAAAATCAGTGAGTTATCCTATCAATTACACATAAATTGCCGAGTCTATTACTGTATAAAGAAATAGAATTTTTCCTTTTTTTACTGTGATTATACCGATATTTAAACACTGAGGGTAGGTTTCTGAAGTAAGGGTTGTTACACAAAAATCAGTGAGTTATCCCATCAATTACACATAAATTGCCGAGTCTATTACTGTATAAAGAAATAGAATTTTTCCTTTTTTCACTGCGATTATACCGATATTTCAGTACTGAGGGTGGGTTTCTGAAGTAAGGGTTGTTACACAAAAATCAGTGAGTTATCCTATCAATTACACATAAATTGCCGAGTCTATTACTGTATAAAGAAATAGAATTTTTCCTTTTTTTACTGTGACTATACTGATATTTAAATACTGAGGGTAGGTTTCTGAAGTAAGGGTTGTTACACAAAAATCAGTGAGTTATCCTATCAATTACACATAAATTGCCGAGTATATTACTGTATAAAGAAATAGAATTTTTCCTTTTTTTACTGTGATTATACCGATATTTAAATACTGAGGGTAGGTTTCGGAAGTAAGGGTTGTTACGCAAAAATCAGTGAGTTATCCTATCAATTACACATAAATTGCCGAGTCTATTACTGTATAAAGAAATAGAATTTTTCCTTTTTTTACTGTGATTATACCGATATTTAAACACTGAGGGTAGGTTTCTGAAGTAAGGGTTGTTACACAAAAATCAGTGAGTTATCCCATCAATTACACATAAATTGCCGAGTCTATTACTGTATAAAGAAATAGAATTTTTCCTTTTTTCACTGCGATTATACCGATATTTCAGTACTGAGGGTGGGTTTCTGAAGTAAGGGTTGTTACACAAAAATCAGTGAGTTATCCTATCAATTACACATAAATTGCCGAGTCTATTACTGTATAAAGAAATAGAATTTTTCCTTTTTTTACTGTGATTATACCGATATTTAAACACTGAGGGTAGGTTTCTGAAGTAAGGGTTGTTACACAAAAATCAGTGAGTTATCCCATCAATTACACATAAATTGCCGAGTCTATTACTGTATATAGAAATAAAATTTTTTCTTTTGTTACTGTGATTATACCGATATTTATATACTGAGGGTAGGTTTCTGAAGTAAGGGTTGCTACACAAAAATCAGTGAGTCATTCTATCTATTACACATAAATTGCAAAGTCTTTTACTGAATAGAGAAATAGAATTTTTCCTTTCTTTACTGTGATTATACCGGTATTTAAATATTGAGGGTAAGTTTCTGAAGTAAGGGTTGTTACACAAAAATAAGTTAGTTATCCTATCAATTACACATAAATTGCCGAGTCTATTACTGTATAAAGATATAGAACTTTTCATTTTTTTACTGTGATTATACCGATATTTGAATACTTAGGGTAGGTTTCTGAAGAATGGGTTGTTACACAAAAATCTGTGAGTTATCCTATCAATTACACATAAATTGCAGAGTCTTTTACTGTATAAAGAAATAGAATTTTTTCCTTTTTTTACTGTGATTATACCGATATTTAAATACTGAGGGTAGACTTCTGAAGTAAGGGTTGTTACACACAAATCTGTGAGCCATCCTATCAATTACACATAAATTGCAGAGTCTTTTACTGTATAAAGAAATAGAATTTTTCCATTTTTACTGTGATTATACTGATATTTAAATACTGAGGGTAAGTTTATGAAGTAAGGGTTGTTAGATAAAAATCAGTGAGTTATCCTATCAATTACACATAGATTGCAGAGTCTTCTACTGTATAAAGAAATAATTGTTGTAGAATTGTAGAAAATTTTTGTAGTAAGGGTTGTTACACAAAAATCAGTGAGTTATCCTATCAATTACACATAAATTGCCGAGTCTATTACTGTTTAAATAAATAGAATTTTCCCTTTTTTTACTGTGATTATACCGATATTTAAATACTGAGGGTAGGTTTCTGAAGTAAGGGTTGTTACACATAAATCGGTGAGTTGTCCTATCAATTACACATAAATTGCCGAGTCTATTACTGTATAAAGAAATAGAATTTTTTCTTTTTTCACTGCGATTATACCGATATTTCAGTACTGAGGGTGGGTTTCTGAAGTAAGGGTTGTTATACAAAAATCAGTGAGTTATCCTATCAATTACACATAAATTGCCGAGTCTATTACTGTATATAGAAATAAAATTTTTCCTTTTTTTACTGTGATTATACCGATATTTATATACTGAGGGTAGGTTTCTGAAGTAAGGGTTGCTACACAAAAATCAGTGAGTCATTCTATCTATTACACATAAATTGCAAAGTCTTTTACTGAATAGAGAAATAGAATTTTTCCTTTCTTTACTGTGATTATACCGGTATTTAAATATTGAGGGTAAGTTTCTGAAGTAAGGGTTGTTACACAAAAATAAGTTAGTTATCCTATCAATTACACATAAATTGCCGAGTCTAGTACTGTATAAAGAAATAGAATTTTTCCTTTTTTTACTGTGATTATACCGATATTTAAATACTGAGGGTAGTTTTCTGAAGTAAGTGTTGTTACATAAAAATCAGTGAATTATCCTATCAATTACACATAAATTGCCGAGTCTATTACTGTATAAAGAAATAGAATTTTTCCTTTTTTTACTGTGATTATACCGATTTATATACTGAGGGTAGGTTTCTGAAGTAAGGGTTGTTACACAAAAATCAGTGAGTCATCCTATCAATTACACATAAATTGCAGAGTCTTTTACTGTACAAAGAAATAGAATTTTTCCTTTCTTTACTGTGATTATACCGATATTTAAATATTGAGAGTAAGTTTCTGAAGTAAGGGTTGTTACACAAAAATCAGTGAGTCATCCTATCAGTTACATATATATTGCAGAGTCTATTACTGTATAAAGAAATAGAATGTTTCCTTTTTTTTACTGTGATTATACCGATATTTAAGTACTGGGTGTTTCTGAAGTAAGGGTTGTTATACATAAATCAGTGAGTTATTCTATCCGTAGTAAGGGTTTCTGCACGAAACCGCTTAGAGATAGGTACCAAGAACTTTCTGTAATAGTGCGTTTTTAAGTGGGTAGGTTGTGGCTCGCCGGTGAGCTACAACCCCAACGATGTTTTTTTAAATAAATACGTTATTCTTCTTCGTAGAAGGTTTTGGTGGCTACACATTAATTACAAATAATTTACAGATAATGCCTGTATAATTTTTTCTTTGATAATGTGTTTCGAAGTGGGTGGGGGTTGTGGCTCACCCCCACGACGTTTTTCTAAAAATCAGAAGACATTTTTATTACACAGAAATTTTTGAACCTTCACATAAATTACATATAATTTACACTTAATTCTGGTATAGTTAATTTTCGATTTAGTTACTGTGGGGGTTTTAGCTCGACGGACCCTAATCTTTTAGCAATGTTTTTCGTTGAGTTATTTATGTGACTAAGTAATTCCTCAATAAAGACATATTTAAAAATTCTGTATTCCAGCACTTTCCATTCTTAGAACATTTGAATAAACAAACACGTACCAGATTTTTAAAAGTTTTGTTTATTCTAATTTTATTTTCTATATCCCGAAGCTGCATTTTAAAACATCCACGTTCTCTAACAACTTCTGCAAGTATTTCCACTGACCATTTACTCAGAAAAAGCTGTTGTCGTATTTTACCATGAAGTAGTCTCCATGTTTTGATCGATTTTTTCATCAAGATTAAAATCAACAAAGCTAAACCTATTGTTGCTTTCTTGATACAGGATTAGTATAAAATTCAGAATCGGAATCGAAACAATAATCATTTTTCTTATTGTTGTTCTTGCTTTGCATTTTTTTCTTTTCTTGTAGCGTCTTTGCAGCTATAGTGAAGAACAGTCCACGTATGATCGCTTTTTCTTGAGCAGTCTGGAATAAACTTAGAAGCAGCCTATGTGATCTGGAGTTAATCTTGAATTGCAGAGATTTCTGGTTGAGGCTCAGTTGAGACTGCTACTGCAGGTCGAGAAATTCCTGCATTAGGTTGATCAGAGGTTACCAGAAAAGCACTTACTTTCATTTTTACATCAATTGGAAACATGTTAGCAGTTCTTGAACCTAATTTTATATATCCCCTTGGTGAAACACGTAGAATGGTTTTGCAGAGAGACTAATGTCGAAAATTCGCAGAAGAAAAGATATGATACTGCATGCTTAATCTAAACGTTAAACTAAAATTATAGTAAGAATAAACCACACCCATAAGATCATTATCAAATGGAAAACTTATAAAATTCAGGAAGTAAAGATTATGAAACTGATGAGTCTACAATAAAGTTTAAACAGGGTTGTCCTGGCTCCAGGGGTATTGAACATCACACAGTTATTTAATATTTTTAGGGTTTTTGTCCTAAAATAAATTAATATTATTTCTCCTTAGTAAATTACATTTACCCTACAATTGTTTATATGTACGTATATAGAAACAAAGAACCGGACTAATACAAGATACTGCTTTCCGTAATTGGACCACCAGTGTTCTAAATAGCACTGCTAAATATTTACTACACCTCAGTGAAAGGAGTTTACTTCAGTCATTTGTACGCATCGCGATTAAAGAATTTCAACCATTTTTTATTAACCCCACCACATCCTGCATGAACCTATGAATAGCACTTGTGCTACATCATCATCCACTGCATATGTACCTTTGACATACTGGACAAAACCATTCTTATTGCTCGATTTCACGACTACCATAGATTGTACGAAGTGTAAGTTTAAAAATAAACCTTCTTTTTTTAAGTCTTAATGACTAAGTTTTCTACATCCGGACAGATAAATAATCGGTAGTAGTAATTTCTTCTTTACTTTAAGGTATGTCGTTTTCAATTATTTTGATAGGCTCTTTGCTATTTTCATCTTGAGTTCTTTCACTTTGGTTGATGCTATTTGCATTTATTATTATTTTGCAGCCTGCAAACCATCTTTCTTGTATAGAGAGCTCGTCAGTGCAGTGGTTTGTTATTGGATCATCCCTTCCCCTGCTGTTGAAAAACAACAACACAAAATATAAAGGATGTCCCATTTAAAAAAATGTTACTTTTGAAAACGACTTCAAAACGCAACGTTCAATTATTATTTATTTTTGGCGCGTTTATCAGCATTAAAAATACTGCTAATTCAACGGACTCTGTAACTCCAATAATAACGGATATAGCAATAGTGCGCCGATAACTGCGAACAGCCTGTATACTTTTTTGAACCCTCTTAGCACCGCAATTAGCAACGGTTTTTGGTGTACACGTTTCAACATGATCCGCCCCTTCTCATTTCGTATCGGTTAAGTAATTTACATTTGGATGTTAGTAAAATTATGAATTCAACTCTCAACAAATTTGACTTGGTGCAAACCAAGAGCCTTGCCTCCATCGAAGTGTCGTTTTCTTTTATAAATATAAAAATTGCGTATTGTCTACAGTAAGTGGCGGATTGACAGGTTTTGGTTATAGTCGCAGCAAGATACGTGAAAAACGGGTCTAAATAGGGAAAAGTTCCGTACAAGATGGATCGGAATGCGGTTTTCTGCATTTGCTTCTAAAAATTATTAATCCAAAATTCACCTAGGTGGGAATATGCTGAAATTCGTAGTTGCATCGCTGCAGCCAAAAATGCATTTTTTGAGACGCCCTTTGGACGACTTAATAAATTTGTAAAAAAGAGTCGGAATTGGCCCAGAATGGGTGCCCTGGGGTTTTTGAGGTCGCTGATCACGATTATGATGTCCAAATTGCCACCCCGACCACCTGGGGCTCAGGAACGCCGACGAAAGTCATCTCCGTGGAACTCTCATAAAATTCATCCCGGGAAGGAAAAACACTTGGTGCCCGGGGGTTTTTTGGGTCGCTGAATTCAAATATGGCATCGGCGAACACCCCCCCAGACACCTGGTGCGCCCCAACCGCGACATGAACGTCATCTCCGTGGAACTCCCGCACAATTCATGCGGGAAAGGAAAAACACTTGGTGCCCGGGGATTTTTTGGGTCGCTGAATTCAAATATGGCATCGGCGAACACCCCCAAACACCTGGTGCGCCCCAACCTGGACATGAAGGTCGTCTCCGAGGCTTTCCAGACACACTCGAAAAAGATGAACCGGAAATCGTTAAGGTGGGTTTTTTCGGTCGCCAAAGCAGAATTTGACGTCGAACAGGATCCCCCGAGCACCTGGTGCACCGCAACCTAGACCTGAAGGTCGTCTCCAGGCTTTCCAGACACACTCGAAAAAGACGAACGAGAAATTGTTAAGGGGGGTTTTTTCGGTCACCAAAGCAGAATTTGACGTCGAAAAGGATTAAAGTTCAATTATGTATCCTGGAAAGAAATAGAGTGAATAGAAAGTCGATTTTTATGTAATTGAGTTTCAGAAACTCTTTATTGATCTCAAATCAAATACAATTCAACCGTAACTTGACCTAACCTGCTTCATTCATAATTTCAACTCGTTACTAAATATCGGATTCTCCATCAAGTGACAAATCGTTAGCCTGTTCATGTCCAGGTTGGGGCGCACCAGGTGTCTGGGGGTATTCGCCGATGCCATATTTGAATTCAGCAACCCAAAAAACCCCCGGGCACCAAGTGTCTTTCCTTTCCCGCATGAATTGTGTGGGAGTTCTATGGAGATGACGTTCATGTCTAGGTTGTGGCGCACCAGGTGTCTGGGAGTGTTCGCCGATGCCATATTTGAATTTAGCGACCCAAAAAACCCCCCTGGCACCAAGTGTTTTTGCTTTCCCGCATGAATTCTGTGAGAGTTCCACGGAGATGACGTTCATGTCGCGGTTGGGGCGCACCAGGTGTCTGGGGGGTGTTCGCCGATGCCATATTTGAATTCAGAGACCCAAAAAACCCCCGGGCACCAAGTGTTTTTCCTTCCCGGGATGAATTTTGTGAGAGTTCCACGGAGATGACTTTCGTCGGCGTTCCTGAGCCCCAGGTGGTCAGGGTGGCAATTTGGACATCATAATCGTGATCAGCGACCTCAAAAACCCCAGGGCACCCATTCTGGGCCAATTCCGACTCTTTTTTACAAATTTATTAAGTCGTCCAAAGGGCGTCTCAAAAAATGCATTTTTCGAATGCATTTTTGGCTGCAGCGATGCAACTACGAATTTCAGCATATTCCCACCTAGGTAAATTTTGGATTAATAATTTTTAGAAGCAAATGCAGAAAACCGCATTCCGATCCATCTTGTACGGAACTTTTCCCTATTTAATCCGCAACTTGCTGCGACTATTATGACAAGTGTGCGTGATTCGCTCGCTTACTACTTTCAATAGTAAGTAAGACGTGTTGTTGGCAGTGGAGTGACTGTAGTTGAAGTATCCGCAATTAGATCTGCAGTACGACTGAGATAGTTGGCTGAAATGAAGTCGGTCTTTAAACATAATACGTTCAACAGCCCAGATCCCCCCCAGTTAGCTCAGTTACACAGTTAGTTGACTAATTTAGTATTGGGTAACACAGACTAAAAAATACTACCTACATTTGCAGATAGTATTTTTTTTATTACATTATTGACTTATGATTCTTTCTAGGATGCCTCCAAATGTAGATATTCTCGCGAAATACGGTTTATACATCAGCGTTTATGTGAGTCAATTATTCTTTTATTGTGTTATGGGATCATCACTGATAACTGAAGTAACTACTTTTTCAGTTCAATGCATACATTTTACATATATACAAATACGTTTCATTTTCTAGAGCGAGGGTATTTCCATGACGGCTTACAATACCAAGTGGTGGGTAAAGACACAACCAAAATATAGACGATCTATAGCTCTTATAATACAAAGAGCAAACAAAACGGAATATTTAACGGCTGGTGGAATGTTTCCGTTGAATCTGGATAGCTTTTCAAACGTAATTTCTTTTATTCAATATATAAACATTATAGTTAATAATAGCAAACTAAAACAATGTTAATATTTTTAGATAATCAATACTGCTCTGTCATTTTTTACCTTCATGCAAGCTGTTTACGAAACAGAAGGGATAGACGGTTTAGAAGAATCCTAAGACGAAATAATGCAATGATGTCATGAGCCTTGAAATACTTGAAGCATAAATATCATTTCGAAATAATTTATAAATATATGATTTGGCATAAGATTAGTGATAAAGTAAGTTTTCTGTATGTTATACTAAAAATATATTATCAATAATCATATCGATATTAGTAAAAATAACATTACTGAGACATAGCTGTTTCTTCTATCAACAAACAATTTTCTTGATATTTTTAAATAAATCAAGTCTTAAGTCATAATTCGTGCAATTGTCTCAACTACTTACTCTCAGGTTTTCCGTAATTGTATGTATTAATAACAGCTATCTTTCTTGACTAGAACTCTTTAAGGACATGCTCACAACAAGATAGTTTTTTCTACAGCTGTTAAAAAATGATGACATTTTTTCATTAATATCCGTATGCAAAATGCCAGATTGGTTTTGTTTACTTGACAACATGCACGAAATATTTTTCGCTTTGGAGTGAAAAATATTTCGTGATTATATGCACATATATCATGATATAAATGCACATAATATAAATGCACATGATACAAATGCACATATTAGCAATGTCGTTTCCATAGCAACAACGAAACTGTCCACTTTGGGCTAAAATAAAAGTTTCCTTGTGGTATTTTTTATGATTTTTTTTCTACTTTTTCGGTTATTTCAATAACGCTGTAGAAAAGACGCTGTGTGCAATTCGTGCTCGAAATGACTTTGGTAGTCTCGAATGAGATTTTGACTCAGCTACGCCTCGTCAAAAGACTTTCATGCTTGACCGTCAAAGTAGTATTTCGCGCACTAAAGACACAAATAACTATTCTACGAAACTTTAATATATTACTTACTTTTTAATAAGATCTGATACATAACAGTTTAATTATCAAAAACAAGCACAATCTTACATTGAAGATTCAGATTTCCATAAAAATCCGCAGTTATTTTTTTTATGTTTTATTATATCCGCATGAAGTAGTATAATCGGTACCAAAAACATAAGATCCCAATTAATAACATTTAATAAGTGTCATAAGCATATGATCAGTTAAAATTTATTGAGACTTAGGTTAAACACTGATGGATCCAAAGGCGTATTAAGCAAAACAGGCGCCCAAAGCCCACAACATTTTGCGCCCCTTTCGGTTACGAATTTCTTGTTCTTATGTACACACTGCACATAGTATAATTACAAGTAGATGGACATTTTATTGGAACATATTGACGAAAGTGAATACTTACGAACGTAGTAATAATGAATAAAAAGGCACGAAACGAAAATATATATTTTAGCTGAAGGTTTTTTCAAGATTTATTGACAGCAAAAGTTTCAATAATCTCTGTAAAATCAAGATGTTTCATCAATTCTGATTCTACGGTCATTATAGCTAAAGTGCTTCATTTAGATTTGGATAATTTGAACCTTAAATAATTTTTAACTCTCTTAAAAGTTGAAAATGATCGTTCACCCAAACAGTTTGCCGCGGCTTTGCAAGTGGAGATTCTTAATACGATCTTGAAACAATACTTTTTTTTATTCACTCTATAATTCCAAATATTAATTTAAAAGTTCCACCATGAACTGTTACTAAAACGTTATAATTCTCAAAACAAAATTATTCTAAATACACAAAAAAATTCAGATTACTCAATACTTACTATAAAACTCATAAAAACAATACTTACGTTACTTTCTAATGTTCCGGCTAAGAACATCTAAATTTCAAATTATAGTTAGGGCGTAGGTCTAATTTCCACAGTTTACATATTATAAAGAGGAACAAGGGTACTATAGTCATAATAAATGAAAGTTGAGCGACATTTGGTTGCAAAATTGTAACTTTAGCATTAGCAACCAAAAAGAAATGCTAAGTATATTGATGGAATTCAATAACTAATCATTATTAGTTGATTTATTTTTAGGCAAGATTATTTATTTCATTGACTTTTGCAAGTAAATGGTCTCACCTCATCATAATATGGATTTATTCAAATATAGGTTTTACTAGGGAAACCTCGTCAAGACATGACGGTCAAAAGCATTGAAGGATTTCCCTATATACAACATTCGGTGTGTTATTACAATCCTTTGGATTTTCATAAGTGATTATTTAAATAAACGCAACCAAACATAACCAGTTGAAAATTCTAAGCCTAGCACTCCTCTCTCCCAGCTTATCCTCCTCTCTTCCGACATATATTCCTCTCTGGCTTACCCCTCCTCGATGGTTTATTCTACATAAATACATACATACGGAAATTCTACCTTACGAAATGATAAGAATAAAATCAAAAATCGATCTTGTTTAAAACATTCTTGAAAACGTCTATTAGTACATATTTCAAAAACATGACTTAAACATAGTGTTGGCAAATTTCCTGCCTTTTATACAAACAACATGAAACTACTCTGAATAAGCAATTGCAAACAGCTATTATTTATTTGTATAATTCGTCAGTTCATAATTTTTAACTATGCAGATTTTGTCTACGCTTATTAATGATGGAAGTGGACGGCTGCATTACCCTTTATATTAAGCGAAGAGTACTTACGAAACTCGCTACCGTGGAAGGTGAGGGGGCGGACCTAGTGAATGTCCGATTCGCCCGTCTCAAATTAAACATTTTAGAATTTTTCAAATTAAAATATAAACATTAAAACAATATAAAAATTAAGTAGTGTTGACTAATCTACACAGCGAAAGCTTTAATTTAAAAAAAGAAACGCTTAAATCGGCCGGGTGGATCTCTCAAACGAACTGGAACAAAAATAAGCCTTGTGTTTTAAATATATAGATTTTAAATAAGATACTCTTTTGTCTCAAAAAACAATAATAATGGTATTTTTAAAAAAATACCTTAATAAGAATTCTTATTGAAGGAAGAAAATATATATGTACATTTACAAGTAGTAAACAGTAAAAAAAAGAAAATGATACAAATAGTTTAGTCCTTGATACCTGTTCAAATGTTATAATTCTTAGGACCTTCAAATGGAATCGCTCACACAATCAGTGGGGATCGTGGGTTTCAAAGAAAATCGAAAAAAATAGTCCATGAATTTAATTAAATATAAATAAATTTAGGAATAACAACAACCAGGTAAAAACATATCTTTATAACACAACAAATTGTAACCAAAAAATGTGGATAACAGTAAATATGGACGTGTATTAAGTTGCCTACATTTGAGACTTTAAATTCAAAACGTTTGAGTAGGTACACGAAGGAGTGGCAGGCGCCAGTGAACTAATTAAACGCGACCACCAGTTTTTCAAAATGTGGAGGTAGGTAAATAACTTTATTAATATCAAATAAAAACATAAATCAAAGGCTTGGTTTTCAGGTTACTTTTGAGGCAAATGTCCATAATTAATAACACGGTTTGGATCCAAAACGTTTACAACGGTAATACTGATTAATCAACAATTATGTAATATAAATAACCAATAACCTAACACTTAAGCTAATACAAATAAACTTCATTACATTCACAGCTCTGATTCTTGCGCGGACAAGGTTCTGCTATACATATCAGCCTTTACAGCAAGAGGATCTCTTAAGATGTACAAAAATCAACACTGACCTTTAATTAATCTTACTATTTTAGGTACAGGCCTCGCCTGCTACCCTTGCCATATAAACTCCACTGGAGTGGACGGTTGAGGATCACCCTGAGCCACAAAGGTAGGCAGAAATGAATCCCATTGCTCAGAATCAAAACAGGAGCCCGGTACGGAAGCGAGTGATAACCAGTACAATGCCTTTTATATTTCGTTTGCGTATCTCTTGCTATCCCTTACAACCCAATATAATTTTATATAAATATTAGTGTATATATTCTTAATTAGCATATTTTGAATCTACCTAGTTGTTATTTGGGTTAAAACAATAATTAAAATAAACTTCGGTAAACTGTAATTTTAGCTCGTGGCCATTTTGGAGAAATCTTATCTAGTCCCCTTTTTGATATTCGAAATTCCTCTAGCTTTTATCAGACCCCAGCAAATATATAGCGCGCCCGAATTTTATTTTTGAATTTAGTTATTAAGGAAACAAGGTATATTTTCTGTAATAATATTCTTTTAAAAATAAATAATATAATTATTACTACAAATAATAAACGAGATTTTATTATAATTTCTTTAAAGGACTGAGTACTTATAATTTAGAAAACCGAGTAAATTATCCCATAATATTAGCCATTTTTGTAAGTGTAGGCATATTTATAATTTCTAACATAAGCAGAAGAAACAAGACCAATATTATATGTTTATTCGTAGGATGGACGTATAATAGTAGAGTGCAATTTGCATCAAATTATGTATAAATTACATAAAATTGTAGCTTTGGTTCTGTAGATTTTAAAACTGCACTTGCAAAAAATTGTGTGGTACGAAAGGGCACTATTTAAGAATTTCGAGTTAAGTACGTAGATGGAAAATAGAAGATATAAGCTAACTCTGTAATAAGAAATTATGTATATTTTTGTATAGAGTCTTATTGATTTTAAAGTCTTAATAATAGCTTCCGTTTGGAAATTCACGTCAATCCCATAAGCGAAAATTGAAAAGGTTTCATATTTATGCAAATTTTTCGTTTCAAGCACCGCACAAATCTAATTAAATTCGACTAGTTTTTGCTTTACACCGTTTTTTCTCGGGAAAGACATTTAACAAAAAAATGAGTTCTTGTGAAATTGTAACCACGTTTTTCGCAATTACAATGGTCCTTAATTTATGAATTTTAAATAAATATTAACCAAGATATGTAATAAAATGTAAGACACCATTCATTGTAATGTCCCACCGGCCGCAAATTTTTAGAAATAAAAATTGATTCCGATGATTTATCTAAACACGATATTAACAATTTAGAAGCACGTTTGTTCGAAAACGTTCACGCAGTGAAAAGAATTCCGAGATGTTTTTTTGTCATTAATTCATAATAATAATGAGTTATCAAACGCTCAAGAATTATCGTATTTAAAACAGTTACTAAAGGGTGAAGCTTCAGATTTGTTGAGATCAATTCAAACAACGGAGCAAAATTAAGTCATTGTGTGGAATAAACTCAACAAACGTTATGATAATAAAAGAAGAATTGATATTAATCACATATTACCTTTGTTAGAAATTCCACCAATTTCGAAAGAATCAAGTACGTCTTTAAAACAACACGGTAGAAAGTCCCATCGAATGTTTAAAAGCGTTAGAACAACCAGTAGACACCTGGGACGCGATTCTAACCCCAATTATAATGCTGAAGTTAGATCAAAATACATTTCGCGAATGGGAAACTAAGTTAAATACAAACGAGGAAAATAACGAAAAGTTCCCGCCATTCCAAGCTTTCTAAATTTTCTAATAGGGCAACAAAACATGTTAGAAACCGTTTCACACAAAAACGCGGTCTCAAACGAACAAGTTAAAGCGTATCTGTACAAAGCTTCAAAAACGTTCACCAACATAAATGTTTCATGCGTTTCTTCCACAAAAGATCATATTCAAAATTGTAAATCATTTTTAGAATTAGATTTAACAAGCAAACAAGATAAAGCGAAAGATTTAAAATTGTGTTTGAATTGTTTAAAACGCGGACATTTCATTCAACAATGCCAATTAAAAAATCTATGCAAAATATGTAAAAAGAAGCATCACATCATTGTAGACATATCGAGTTTTCTAGTAAAGAGAAAACAAATGAAAGCAAAACGGGTGATAACGAAAATGATAAAGGAACAGAGATTCATAATGAGGAAAAACAACAAACGTAGTTATGAATTGTACAAACAACAATTCAGTAATACTTCCTACAGCTACAGTAGAAGTGTTAGATTCTGATAACAAAGTGTATCAATTAAGGGTTCTATTAGGTTCAGCTTCGCAATCAAATTTTATTACGAAAGATACGTGTGACAAGCTTAATCTCGAAAGAAAACCAATCGACATGTCAAAGGTATTAGCAATAATTGCATAAATATCACAGAACAAGTTAAGATTACGGTAAAATCGCG
Organism: Agrypnus murinus; assembly: GCA_929113105.1. Taxonomy (NCBI): domain Eukaryota; kingdom Metazoa; phylum Arthropoda; class Insecta; order Coleoptera; family Elateridae; genus Agrypnus; species Agrypnus murinus. Next base: position 228,508,690 of record OV816025.1, on the reverse strand, counting down.
AACAAACAATTTCACAATGAATCTACAATGTTTAGTTGTACCGAGTATTACAAACTCTTTACCCTGTATTTCATTTGCACGCACTGCAATCAAAATTCCACCTAATATCAAATTAGCGCATCCAGAATTTTCACAATCGAAACCAATCGATATTTTAGTAGGAGCAAGTGTCTTTTACGAATTGTTATGTGTAGGACAAATACGAATTCCAAACGCACCTACATTACAAAAAACGGTTTTCGGATGGGTAGTGTCGGGATCACTACAAATCAACGCCCAATCAGAATCAATTGCGTGTTTAACGCTAAATGCTTTGTTCACGGAAGTTACTAAGTTCTGAAACATTGATGACTTTTCCACAAACAAAATGTTAGGAGATTCACGAGCAGTTGCTGAATCACGATTTCTCGCATTGGAAAAAAGATTTGATAGGGATAACGAATTCAAACAAAAATATGTATAGTTCATTCACGAATACGAGGCACTAAAACACATGACCAAGATCGATGATAATGGAATCTTATTCCACTTACCACTTCATGCGCTAGTTCGCGATGACAAAGAAACGACCAAATTACGGGTAGTATTCGATGGATCGTGCAATTCGGAATCCATGGATTATCACCTAATGAAATTCTTTGCGTAGTTCCAACTATCCAAAACGATCTCTTTTCAATCATTTCAAGATTTCATACACATCCATATGTATTAATGGGAGATATCGCAAAAATGTATCGTTGTATTTGGGTACATCCAGATCATCGAAAATATCAAGGTATTTTTTGGAGAGATAACTCCAACGACGAATTACAAAGTTATCAACTAAACACGGTCACCTATACGGAACGGTAACTTGCGAATGCATTTCAAAGTAAGTTTCAAACCAAGTCGCGAATAATCAAGAAAGGCTTTGACGTCGATGACTTATTAACGGGCGCAAACTCAGTTGACGAACTAAAAACAATAAAAGCTAATCTCGATGATATTTTACGGACGGTAGATTTTCAATTAAGCAAGCGGTCAAGTAAGGTATACGATTTAACGGAAGCTGATGAAATTTCATTCGGGGAAAAGATACAAACGGCTCTAGGTATATAATGGAACAAACAAGACGATTCATTTTCGTATTCAATCCCAAAGTTAGCTAAACAACAACAACTTACGAAACGTACTATTTAATAATAATAATAATAATATATTTATTGGTGTCAAATACACAAAATGTTTACACAAGTCAAAAGATATAATAAAAAAATAGATATAAAATATCACAAAAATACCATTTGAATATCAAAAATTATTATATATCTATTGATTAAAATTACATAACATACATAAAATTTACATGCCAGTAACGTACGTAGAATCGCATTATTGATAAGATCATGTTACATGAGAATTGCTTAAGATAATAAAACTCACGATATCAAATTACAGTTTTTCTGCTAAGTCTATGTTATCTCTATGAGAACTTCTTTGGCATTTATTCTCTCATGACCATGAGAACTGTGTAGGCAGATAAGGTATAAATACCTCTGTTTTAATCTTAAGTCTTTAGTCTTTATTAAATATTCATTCAACACACAAGTCTTTATTAAATATTCATTCAACACACAAGTCTTTATTAAGCATTCAACAAGTGTTTATCCTGAGTGAGTATTAAAACTAGGTGTGGATTTTAAAATTGTCTTGCTAGTAAAAACATAAAGGCTCATTCGAGTTTTAATTAATTATTTTGCTTAATATCATTTAAATGTGAATTCTAAAATTGTTCTGTTAAGTGTGTTAATTCAAATCTAATTATTTAAGTTCGTCTTAAACTCGTTAAATAATTACAGACAAAGTAATATTAATATATTTGTATTATAAATATTAAAAGAGATAAAGTTTTCTCTCGATTAAAAATAATAAAATATATTCTACGACTGCAAACGAAATATATAAATGTGTTTTATTATATTCAATAAATAAAGTTTTAGAAAAAGCTTCGGCCACAGAATATAATCAAAACTTGCCATTGAGATCATCATCAAGAAATTATTTGATGTTATAATAGCTCGTTTTAATAAAAACTCTTTGATTCTTTTTTTAAAGATATTTAAAGCTAAATTGCGAACATTTTGTGGAAGCTTATTGGAAAACTTCATAGATAAATAAGTAGGACCTGTCTCAAACTTCTTTAGTCTATGATTTGGTAATACGATATTGTTTTTGTGTCTAGTATCATATTCATGCACATTACTATGACACAAGAAGTTATTATGATTTTTTACTAATAATAGGTTTTCATATATAAAGTTAGATACAATTGTGAAAATCTTGTTTTCAACAAATGCCTGTTTACAATCTTCCCGATAACCTAAATTACAAATTACTCTTAATGGCTTTTCTTAGTAAACCAAAAATTCTATCACTAGAAGCAGAGTGAACCCATGCCAGCGAAGCATAACACATTGTTTGGTGGAATAATGTACAGTAAGCAGTTCTTAGAATTTTAAAAGATACTGAATTACATAAATATCGTAAAAGATAAATAATTTTAACTAATTTACTAGCTAAGTAGTCAATATGTTCACGCCACGTTAATCGTTGATCTAGATGAACACCCAAAAAGTGAACACTCGTAGGATTATCCACACAACTCGTAGATTTTAATGCAAAATTCATTTGCTGTGTTTTGTCGTTGTTTAGATATAATTTATTTGCACTAAACCATCTTTTAATCTCTTTCTTAGAGTATTCCATGTTTTCTATAGCTTTTTGAAGATTACCAACCATTTCCAAAAAAGTTGTGTCGTCGACAAAAAGAATAAAATTGGTTTTATGAACACTCACAGGTAGATCATTAATATAAAGTAAGAAAAGCGCTGGCATTTTAGGCATTTTAGTAGCCACGTCTCAATTATTCGATCCTCTAGGTCTTTTAGCACCGATAATAATTAATCTCAAAATATTAATCCAAGAACTTTGGAAGCTAGAATTAGAATGGGACGAATCTATAACGTTAAATTGACAAACACAATGGTTAACTATAAAAGACAAAATGAAATGCTTACGAGACGTTCATGTTTCACGGCAATTGCTTATTGCAAACGCTGTAACAATCGAATTACATGCATTTGCGGACGTTTCCGAACGAGTTTACGGAACTTGTTTATATATTAAATCAATCGATCAAAACGGTCAACTTATGATTCGATTACTAGCAGCCCAATCACGCGTAGCCCCAATACGAAATGTACCAATACCGTTTAGAGTTATGCGCAGCTATGCTTGCAGCTCAACTTACGAATAAATTTCAAGATATATTAAAATTAATTATTTCTATGAAATACTATTGGAACGATTTCCAAATTGTTTTAAGTTGGCTACAAGGTCATCCGACAAAATGGAAGATATATGTAGCAAATAGAGTCACAGAAATATACAAAGATTGACAAACATACACAACTGGTCCAATAGCGACGCGTAGTACTCTCCTGTGATTGTTTTGCCCTTTTGTAGGTAATCTAAAGATAACAGCACGAGCATCTCAAAACACAGCGGCCATAACTTTGTTAGCTGATGCAACCACTTTTGCTTTCTTCCGTGCACTGCAACCGGCTTCTACCTATTGTTTTGATTGAATTTTTGTTTTGGGTGTGTAGTGGTGTATCCAAGTTTCGTCAATAGTAATAAATCGACGCAAAAATTCAGTGCGATTATGCTTAAAAAGACTCAAACAGCACTCAGAAGTGGTTACACGAATTCGTTTCTGGTCTTCAGTTAGCAAACGCGGCACCCATCTTGCTGACAGTTTTCTCATATACAAGTGTTCATGTAAGATATCATGTAAGACCAACACGTTCTTTTGATATGCCAATAGTGTCGGCTATGACACGCACCTTCAATCGACGATCATTTAAAACGATATCATGAACTTTGGTGATCATTTCGTCAGTGGTAGCCTCTTTTGGAAGCCCTGCTTGATTCATCTTCGGTGCTTCTACGACCACGTTTAAATTTATTCATCAAAAACAAACCGGCTTAAATGATGGTGCAGATTCGTCATGAACACAATCTAACTCCTCTTTGACCTTTGTTGTTTTTTTCCCGTGAATATGAATATGTTTAATAACAGCACGAAATTCTTTTTCATCCATATTCACAAAACAACCGATTTCGTTTATTGTTTATAACTGTAAAATTCAAACGACGTAATATATTTGGCTCCAACTTTTACAGCTTTCTTATAAAAGGTTATAAATTTGATAAATGTCACTCATGTGTTCATTGTGGTGCCATCTCTGTATTACTTACCTCACTATTCAGACCGCCCTCGTATAACAAGCAGCATCCAATCTTAGTTCCTAAGCATTATTTTACGAATATATTATTAAGAAATGAACACAAAAAATTATTACCTGCAGTCCCAAAACGTTTATTAAACACATTAAGAGAACAACTTTGGCCAATATCGGAAAAAAAACTGCAAAACACATAGTAAGGCAATGCATACGGCGCACTCGATATAATGCACAACCATTACAAAGAATCATAGGTTCATTACCTTCGAATCTTACAAATCCAGGTCCTCCATTTTATTCGGTAGGTGTCGATTACGCTGGACCATTCGAAGTGAAAGATAGTTTTGGAAGAGGAAATAAAAGACTTGGATATGTTTATTTATTATATGTTTATTGTTTATTATATGTTTATTTTTACAACCAAAGCAATACATCTTGAATTGGTGACAAGTTTATTAAGTCAATCATTTATTAATACACTCAAAAGGTGTATTGCACACCGCGGCAACCACTTCTCATTTTTAGTGACAATGGTAAAAATTTCGTAGGTGTATAACAATGAAATGAAGTCATTCGGTGAATTTTTGATTAACAATCCACACGATATCATGAACTTTGCATCAAATGAATTCATAAATTGGCATTTCATCCCTCCGTATTTTCCCCGTTTTGGTGGACTATGGGAATCTGGAATCAAAAGCACAAAACCTCATTTAAAGCGTGTATTATTAAGTAATCAAATATTAACTTACGAAGAAATGTACACGGTATTGATTCAAATCGAAGGAGTTCTAAACTTAAAACCATTAACACCACTATCCTCTGATCCAAATGGTGATCAACCAGTTACACCATCACACTTCCTAATATTTAGACCACTTACATCAATCCCTGATGCAAATTATCTCAACGTTCCGAGCAATTCACTAAAACGTTATCAACATCTCCAAAAATTATTGCAACATTTCTGGGATAAATGTTCAAAGGAATACATCAGCAACCTCCAACAGAGACAAAATGAAAATCAACGATTAGCAATGTACAGCCAGGCATGCTGGTACTAGTAAAGGAAGACAACTTACCTCCAGCCAAATGGCAGATTGGACGAATCATCGAACTCCACCCAGGAAAAGACAACGTCACTCGTGTGGTGGCGTTAAATGCGGCAAAGGTGTAATCAAACGAGCAATTAGTAAAATTTGTGCGCTTCCAGGACCAGATAGTGATATAAACGTTTAGTGACAGTAAAGCCATAGACCTGAAAAACAAAGACATTATGTTATGTTTAGTTAGTATTGTACCAACTTGTATCAAAACCATCTTGTTTATACTTACATTGTTTACATGTTAATTGTTTCTTGTACTTACCTGTATTATTATGTATATTATGTTAAATTCTTCAGAGATTTCAAGGTGGGCAGCATGTTAGAGCCAAGCTCAAATATTTAAATTTGAATTTTTTGACGCCAATCATACTGCATTCCACAGCGAGCGTTTTGGTTTTACGTTAAGCAAATAACAAGCCAGTTGTTTGTTGGCCTCAAGAAGCGTTGGACATGTTTTTATGTTTAACATTTAAAGTTTAAATATAGTCAATAAAAGCGTTAACAAGCAGCAGAAGGTTTTTATTCAATCAACTCATCAATAATTTATGTTTTTCTTTTCTTTGTGAATCACGTATAAGAATAGTTACGAGAAAGATAACCCCTACAGTTTATGTGCTTCAAGATTTAATCTTATATAACCGCCCGCCCCCCTCAAATTTATCATTCGATTATTTGGTTTTACTGAAACATTGTGATATGAGAAGAAAGAGAAATAATTACTGGTGAGTTCCTTGAGCTTTGGCTTCTCAATATTTGCTTAGAGTTGTAGTGTCAATCTTTCTCCCACATTTTTGTTAAATTTTTTAATCCTTAATTTTCCTGGGAGGCTATTTACACGCCTCACTAGTAGTATTTGATATACATAGATTTTTGGCAATACACATTATTCAGCAATTATCATCATAAAATTTTAATATTAATTTATAAAGAATATTTAAAGAATTACCTACCTATTGTATTTTTCAATAATAAATAACTATAAAATAAATCTCAATAACATTTTTTACAGATATATAAAATAGTTATACTCCAAATAAAGTGCGTTAATTATTTTGGACCATATACTACCTATAAAACATAAATTTAGGAACAAAGGATATTAGATAGACAGTTCATTTACGTAATGTTATTTGTGTTGCCTATCTGATAGAGTTATGTTGATGATACCCATGAACCCAGTATAATTCAAGCAGTGTTCAACCAGATGTTTCTCCTTGAACACGTATCCTACAATAACTGATAATATTGTGAAACATATATTTAGTTCATGCAGTTCATTTTTATTTTTGAAGTTAACCAATAAAAGGTTGGTATCGTTATTTTTTCTAATAGTAAATAAATTAACCCGCTTTATCTTGTTAAAATCAGATGTACGTGATTATAAGATATCAAAGTGATGTCATAGTCCATGTGAATGTGATTGATATATGCATAAACTTCACTATATATATATATATAAACATTACTAAAACGTAATTAAAATATGGTTATCTATTACACTCTTTGCAGTTGCGAAAATTTCGAGAAATTTGCTGGGATACCTTACTATAGTTGTGGAATATGTAAATGTTAAGTATTACTGCTACTTAATTTAAGTCAAACATTACTTAGAAGATGGACAGTTTTTTAAACCTAAATCCCAAAACATTCGTAATTATAAATTATATTTGTTTATGTTTTATGTGTATTATAACGACCGGATCTCCTTAGCAATTTAACTAATAGGTTCATACGCTGAAGAAAACTATATTTTTATGACTCAACCATTTAGTGCAAAGTTATAAAATTATTTAGTAAAAAAAGAAAATTATCCAGCTTTAATGTCTGGTTTATACAGTCATTAACAACTAACAAATTATCACTATCACTAAACAGCTGAGAATTAAAAGATGGTGTTTACTCAGATAGGTTTATACAACTCACTAAGAATCACCTATCATTAAATACGAATTAAGAATTGGATAAAATAACAACGAGTAAAATTTGAGAAGAATGCTGGAACGTGTAGGGATTTCTTTTGATATCTTTCATAAGTACTTGTAATCGTCATTTCTTGGATCGATATGACGGCATCGTCCTCTTTTAATTTCAATGTTCATTTCTGTTTGCCTGTCTGTGTATCTTCCTTTATTACAAATTCAATATCTCATTTGCGGGAATAGGGGTCTAACATTTATGGGCCGGTAAATACAGGGTAATATTTATCTGCCTTATCAGTAATACTTCCCAAACCAGATGAACTCAACATGCCCGAAGAAAACTTCTTGTTTGAGCAGGATGGCGTTGCACTGCATTACGTTATACATTCAAAGCGTTATTTCGTTGAAGTTTTACTCGATGCTAAATTAGCAGCAGGGAGGCAGTCGAGTGTCCATCTCGTTGACCGGACTTAACTCCCCTTGATTTCTTCTGGAGTTATGTAAAACAACTGGTTCATCGCAATAGATTCAATAAAGTGAGTGTGTGTTCGGAATTAGCCGTTGCATAGCACCAATGGGCATCATTTGGAACATCGACTTTAATTTTAAATATTTTGTAAAATTGTAGTAAGTCCTTGTTGTATTGATAGATTTTATTTTATATCCTGTATTTACCGACCATAAAGATTAAACCTCCAAATGGGGTATAGACAATTAATAGCAACACAATAAGACAAACAGTAATTAGTGTTGCAATTAAAAAAAGTGCTGATGATGATGACTTCATACGTCAAAACAAATGAAGATAATGCTTATAATAGAATAAAGAAAACCTGATGAAAATAAAAAGCTTAAGAGGCTGTCTCCGGGAAACTGAAATTTTTCCTTGAAATAAATTTGTGTGCAAAGTTATGCCAAGAAAACTACTGAAAAATAGTAGATCTTGGTGCTTTTAACCATTTGCTCATGGATTAAGAAGATTTGCCACCATAAGCTGCATATCTTCGGAATCTACACTCTAAAAAATTCCCCTTGAAGTTGCCTCCATTTCTTGGGGTAAATTTACTTCAAAGTGTAATTTTCATAGGAAGTGGGAAATTTCAATATTAGGTTAAATTTGCATTGTCATGTTTCCTTTTTAAATAAATTTACAGATTAAAATTACGATCTCAATGCAATCTTACATTTCATTTTAACATTAAAACACCTGCGTAAAGTTATAACTTTACCTAATATTGACCTAATATTGAAATTTCCACTTCCTATGAAAATTACATTGGAAGTAAATTTACCCCAAAAAATGGAGGTAACAAAGTATACTTTATAAAAGCTTGTGCTTGTTCTAGAGCACAATTTCACTATAAGGTCAAGTCCAATAAATATAAATATTTAAAAATAGGGTACATTCTATGTAATTATTATTGAATCATTGTTTAATTGCGTATAGAATGCATATGTTCAACAAATTCGGTATTATATGCCATGCATATATAATATTGAAATTTCCCACTTCCTATGAAAATTACACTTTGAAGTAAATTTACCCCAAGAAATGGAGGCAACTTCAAGGGGAATTTTTTAGAGTGTACGATAAATTTTACTCCAGATACACTTACATTTTTGCACTGAATCCGGGTCGCCTGGGAAAAGTAGTTCAAAATGTACGGTACAAAAGTACAACAAAATCTTCCGTCTTGTCTATCTCAACAAATATTACTCCAAACTAAGCATTGTTATATGTCATTCGAAGCGTTTCGACGAGAGCTACACCATGGGATACAAAGGCATTATGGTTTTCAGGTTTTGCCATAATATTGTAACTAGTGGTGGAAAATGGTTTTTTATAAATGACTGGCAACTATACCTTAATCCTAAGGGTAAGCGTGACGTATTATAAATTTTCAGAATCGTTTCGTTTAGGTGAATAACTTTCTCTTTGCACCATCGTGATTCAAACATTCCCTGAAGAATTTAACGGCATTTGTAGAGACTTGATTTCCAGACATGCTCGGCTAGGGTAATAGACGTAAGAGGAGAAATTATGTACAACAATAGAGAAAATATGTATACAATTAAACAACAGATTTCTCAGCAATGTTCAATTTAGAAAACTCAGAAATATTTGTATTAGGTCGTTAAGAAAAATCTGAAAATAAGGAATATTAGTACGTACTATATTAGTAAATAAGCAAGGAACATTATGAGTAAAAATCGCCTCGGCGCCTAAAATGCTACAGGTCGCAACCTCGACAAATAAAATTATATTAACAACAAATAAACTAAAAAAAACGCATGAAAAAAAATCGAAGACTGTTATAATCGAAACGGTGAATAATTTCCCATTCAAGGTATAATAACACGATGGAGTATCGATATAGCACAAGTAAAAATACTAGATTAAACATCCATTTTGTTATTAGTTAACTTATATTAAAAGTATATCTTTTTTAAATTATAAATAGGCTTATCTAGTTTTTTCATTTTATTTATTTTTGCAATGTTTCTATGTTCCCTTTTCAAGAAGAATTAACATAAATAAGTATAATTTAATCTTTAGTGTGTTACCTTACTATGCACGTAAGTACCTAATCTTTTTTACATTGTAACAATTCCAATTTTTGTTTGAATCAATACTTAACAATATGTATAATATGTCACCCTTAACCCTGAGGATTAAGGTAGTTTCCAGTCATTTATCAAAAAACCACATTTCCCACTATATTATGACAAAAACTAAAAACCATATGCATTGTATCACTCGGTGTAGCTCTCGTCGCGACGCGACGCTTCAGTAATCGTGCACATAATGACATAATCACATAAAAGTGCATAGTTTGGAGTGATTTTTGTTGAGATAGACAAGACAAATGGTTTTGTTGTACTTTTGTACCGGCATCAAGTACCGGAACTCAGTGCATGGATGCAACTGTATCTGCAGCGAAATCTATCGTAGATCTTGAAAATAGACAGCTTATGGTGGCAATCCTGAATCCATGAGAAAATGGCTAAAATCACCAAGATATACCATTTTTTAGTATATGAATGGAAAATTATTCACTGTTTCGATTATAATAGTCTTCGAATTTTTTTTCATACGTTAGTATCTTTGTTGTTTTCTATTTTTGCCGTCGTGCTGTTTATTAGTAGCTAATATAATTTTATCATTAACTTTGCTGATGTCGAGTTGCGACCTGCAGAATTTTAGGCATCGAGGCGATTTTTACTAATAATGTTCCTTACTTATTTACTAATATAGTATGTACTAATATTCCTTATTTTCAGATTATTTTAACGACCTAATACAAATATTTCTGAATTGTCTGAATTGAATATTGCTGAGAAATCTGTTGTTTAATTGTATAAATATTTTCTCTATTGTTGTACATATTTATAATTTCTCCTGTTACGTCTATTTCCCTATCCGAGCATGTCTGGAAATCAAGTCTCTACAAATGTCGTTGAACTTTCCAGGGAATTTTTGGATCAAGATGGTGCAAAGAGAAAGTTATTCACCTAAACGAGAGGATTCTGAAAATGTATAGTATGTCATGCTTACCCTAAGGATTACTGTATAGTTGCCAGTCATTCATCAAAAAACATTTTCTACCACTAGTTACCATATTATGACAAAACCTAAAAACCATAATGCCTTTGTATCCCATGGTGTAGCTCTCGTGAAGACGCTTCGAATGACATCGTGTTACGGTTAAAATTACTATAAATTAATTTATACTAAAATTTAATTACTAACTTATATTAAAAATACATTTTGGTATAATTTGATTCAGTTCAATTGTTATTATTATTATGCATGTTGGGTTGCATGCCTATATGTCATTTTCTTAATGGATATCTTTATCCTTCAACTTGGTTCCTTTTCGAAAATTCCCCAAAAACTTCAAAATTTTTGCATTATCTTTTCTCTGCAAAAAAGTCATTCCTCCTGCAGCCATTACTTTGATAATTCCATGTTAGAAATTGTGTAAATTTAGTTTATATTTTCTGGATTCTATATCTAACTGGAAATTAATTAAAAGTTACAAAATTTAGAAGATTGGAGTTTAGATAATACTGATAGAATTAGTATTATACCTATTATTTTGTTGGAACTTTTAATAACCACATTTGTGGGATTTTCTTCTCAAACATACCATTCAGGAAGATGAGGGCTTTTTCCACCTAATAGGTAATGTACTGACTCCCTAAAATTAATATATATCTAATTTGTTTCTTCTTTTTTTATTAGCCCTTCTTGTGCTTCTTCTTATTTTTGGGTTAGTACACTTACATTTTGTACTGACTTCTTCATTGTTGTGGTTAACGTTATGGAGGCAACCAGTAGCCATTAAAGATTTCAAAGCTTCCATCCGTATATCGCTTGTATTGCGAAGGATTTATTTATTTGGAAAATCAACACTTGGTAACTTCCAATCCGGTAAGCTGTGCAGTCCATCAGCATTCGACAGGTCAGAATAACAATTCTAGTTAGTTAACGATCTTTGTATTTAATTATTTATTAGATATCATTACAGTGTACTGTTTACCTTTGTTAATGTACACTAAAAGTATAGTAAATTCTTTATCTGCACATATTTGAAAAGATTACCTATCTGAGTGTTTAAATAAACGCCAACGAGATAATTATTGTAAGGAAGTAATTCGCTTTTGCTTTCAATTAATTTATTAAATATTAATCTGATTACAATTGAGTACAAATTTGATAACGATTGAGCTCACGTCGGTAGTAAGCGCTTACACACTTCGTAGCTTAGGTCACTTAGTAATCTTAGTAAATCTAAAACAAAAGGAAAATAATATATTAGTAGAAGTTTAAAACTTATTAAACAAATCAAATACTTACCCGAATTACTTTTTTTTTCCGAACCTTCGTACTACTACTACTATTATTATCTGCGATTATTTTGTTGGTTATACGTTTATATGTTATTAGTTACATGCTAGTTATTTATCTGATACAATTTATTAAATATATCTATTTACTAATTTATATGTATATACTTACTTACCTATTTATGATTTATCTTCATATTTACAAACACTAACAATTCTTTTTTTTGGCATGTTAACGAAAATTTATATGAACTTTGTTAAAGATTATTATTCGTTATTCATTATAGTTCTTATCAGCATACTACTCTTTTATTTATTTAGTTGTACAGTGCACCAAAACTACAAATTAATAAATGCTTTAGTGGGACCATCACTTTTGGAAGGTCCGTCCAAAAGATTTCGTCTTAGATTAGGACCTGGCGCCCTTTTAAGATTTCTTTATTATATTTTTAGATTATTTACCCACGACCCACGCGACGAGTATCTGAGTTACCTTTTTGCTACCCCCACGATAGCAAAACTAAATATATTTTGTAACAATAGAACAGTGCATAGTTTGGAGTAATATTTGTTGAGATAGACAGGTTAGAAGATTTTGTTGTACTTTTGTACCGTACATTTTGAACTACTTCTCCCAGGCCACCTGGACTCAGTGCATAAATGTACTAAGTGTATCTGGAGCAAAATTTATTGTAGATTCTAAAGATATGCAGCTTATGGTGGCAAACCTTCTGAATCCATGAGAAAATGGTTAAAAACACCAAGATGTAGCATTTTTCAGTAGTTTTCTTTTGAATAACTTTGCACGCAGTAGGAATTTCCAAATGCACCAAAAAACAAAAGTTCTACTCGCCGAGCACGTCAAAATGAGCTACAGTATGTGAGTATACGATGTTTCCCCGCAAAGTTAGCATTTTGACCTTTACCGCCCTGCTACGCCCAGCTTATCAATATAAGATGCTTTCTTCGGTCAGTACGGCCTTTATGGGTTAAAGAATTATACCTGCAAGTTTGAAGCAAATTAGAGAACATAAAACTTTTTGTTTCCATTTTTGTGGTTTCTCGGAGGCAGCCTCTTAAGTGTTTGAGTATTTTTGTCAATGTTACATGGATTATTATTTTAGTCACTCTGCATTTATGACAGATATGTATACCTGCTGATTTTAAATCTTAGTCCAGTGAATTGACATTTAAAAGGGAGGTTTCATCAGAAAAATCTCGGAAGTTTTCTAATTTTAGAGTGTGTAGATTGTGATGTCTTGAACAAAATACGGAAACAGGCAATATCGTCTTAAGAAAATCTGTCATTTTCGAAGTATTTGGCTTCGAGTTCGTTCTTCGTTCGATAGCAATTCCATACTTTCATACAATCCATACTTTCAACCTATATCAATGATGCAGCAGCAGTCCCATCCAGTTATACACTAATATCAAACTCCAGGCACAAGCAGAACATCAGCTCATGTAGTACTTACTCTACACAAAAACAGAAGCAAGTACTAAAGGTGATGGCGATAGGCTATTCTGGCAAGAAACCAAAAGTAAAAAAAACGATAATAGGTGCAAAAGACTACGGAACACCGACACCTAAACAGAATAGATCTCAAACGAGCAATAGCATTTCAACACAAATAGAAATGTTCAACAGCCGTGAAGCCCACAATGCTGAGCAAACTGACAGAGCAAGACTCGTAAAAAAATAACCTAATCTACCTCCTATATTTATTCCAGGATTTAAGAACATGCAACCCCTATGACTACGATGATGCACGATAGAACAGATTATAAAATGAAAACAAATAATGACTCCAATACCAACTACAAAATAGAGCAACATATGCAATGAACTTACATAAAGCACCATGGCTGGCGCCAAAAATATGTAGCTGCTAAATTCAAACGTTTTAAAAAAGTGTGATACTGACTTTACAATGATATTTAAACACCCGAAACGGCTTATTCTTTAAAAAGAGAGACTCCCATTGCTTTTGAAATAATTACTCTTAGGTTGCAATTAAAGCTTACTGATTTCAAATTTTAGAAGGAATAGGAATTATTTCAAAAAATGTATTGGGCGTATCAAAGCGTATGTAAACTATAGTCGTTAAAACGATGGTGCATTAATATCGTTAGTATTGATCAGTCTTTAAATTAACTCAACATATAACCAGAAAATTCTAAAAGCGTATGATTGTATGACAAACAATTTGATGTTCCAAATGTCGCATTAAACACTTTATTAAACATTAGTCCTTAAATACAATTCGAAAATAAGCAAACTGAACACGTTTACCGCAAAAAATGTGTAAACAATAATACAGTACAGCCATAATCGATCATTAGTTAATAGATTCTTAGCTGTAGGTGACTATAATACAAAACACCAACACTGGTAATCTAATTAGTAATTAAATCCCCCAATCCTAACTACGTCTAGCGAACTAATTAACTTTAGAAGAGAAAACAGAACCGTTGGAAAGGCTATCGACCGATGAACAGATCTGATTTTTTTAATAATATATTTAAATGTTGATATAATTCAATAAAATATGTATTGCGTTAAAACAATTTATTGTTCTCGCTTCTGTCAATATTGGATAAAAAGTAATATAATAGCAGATTTTTATAAAATTAAAAATGCGATGATCATTTAAAAATCGTATATTATTATTTCTCAAAAACCTAAATACGACTCATTAAAAAAATTTCCAAAAAAATTATCATTAAAAACCAAAGAAGTCGTTATTATCAAAACCAATTATAAATCATTATTATTAGTAGGGGGAAATTGTACAAAAGTTAAAATTACAAGTTACAAAATTAAATAATGACAACCAACCCACAAATATATTGAGATGTGAGTGTAATTTACAAGCGACAATGCAAAACAGCTGTTTCGAGTTAGTACTTACACATCATTCGAGTTTATACTAAGTCCAAAGTAACATTAAAATATCGTAATATAACAGTAAAACATACAGAAAAAAACTGCAAATATCGCAAAAATCTGAAAATGTTCTTTACATGAATTTATAAAAATGGTCGTTAACCATATTAAAATACAAATTATAACATAAAAATATTTGCGTTAAATAATAATTATTAATAGTCCCCTTTCATAGGCCATGATGGCCCACGGGGTATAGCAGGATAGGCTACTATTACTCGAGCCGTTCGGTTTCCAAGAGTAGTAAAGTGGCTAGCTTTCCGCACCGACCGCCTATTATTACACCAGGAAATGATTTCCCAGGTACTCATTTCCACAGGCTGAGTCGACCTGGAAGCCTTAGATATTTTGAAAAAAATTCCATGCATCAATTATCAGAGTTTACTGTCTCCAACTTTACTTTGTGAAAGTCCATAATCATGCAATATAATAAAATTAAAAGATTAATTAAAAGTTTCACAAGTTTTATTCGATTCTTAACCTGAAAATTGTTTCAACATTAATTATCATTATCAATCTTATCTGCATTTGACATAAAACTTAACTTGTGAAACTTTTAATTAATCTTTTAATTTTATTATATTTTATATCAATTATTAAGTAATGATTATTATTAATAATGGGTACAAATTCATCACGACCCTTCATGCTCATGCAACAATGAAAGTCAAACCATTGATCACTTACTGTATCAATGTCACAAACTAAGACGCCAAAGAAGTAGTTTAATAAATTCTATTCTTCTAATAAATGATGGCAACTGGCCTGTTAGAAAAGAGGAAATGGTCACTAAATATCTAAAACCATCCCTAAAATTTGTTAAAAGATTAATTTCGACTTATTGGAAATATAAATATGGAGACAAAATTCTAATTTCAAAAATATTGGGAAATATCTAATCAATATAATTTAGTTAAATAGTTTAATTAATGAAATTTATTTAATCTGTTACCTATTAATCAACTTATTTATGTTAGAATGTTATGATTATGTTATTATGTTATTAGTGTTAAAATGTTAAAAATTTATTTATAAGTTACGAAAATGCATGTAGTATTACAAAATATTGTATGGTTGTATTAAAATAAAAAACAGTCACACACACACACACACATTATTTGATCTTATAAACCCTAAATAACAATAAAATATAACCGAGGATCAGCGGATTTACTAACAAAAGACTTCTCGATCCGATAAAGCCATGGCCTCTGTAAATGCTCATCCAGTCTGTATAGTATAAGAATCATCAGATTCAACTAACTAAATTTAGTATTTCTAATTACAGAAAAGGAGAGTTCTACGTCACATCTGCAAGATACTGAAAACCCGAATCGCACAAACGAAAACGACATCCAACAACTACAGTACGAGTAAATTATTAACTGTATATATCTAGTTAAATTGACCACAGGAAATGGATATACCTTACACTATACATTAGAGATCGAGTAGTGTCTAATTTAAGCCATAAGAATGGCAGCAAAAAAAGCTCAAGATTTCCCATATCCTAAAATTTCCAAATATTTAAAAGATTGGGATCATATAAACTTTTGTTTAATTGTGGGTATAGAAGTTGACTTTAGTAGAATCTCCCAAACTGTTGCAGAACACAATATAGTACGGTTATATAAAGCTATCGATTTCACTAAAGTGAGATGCAACTTAAACTGGAGATCAATCACATTTTATCTATTACATTCATACAAAATACACCATGAAATAAGATTCATTGAAATCTATAAACATTATCTGGACTGGAGTATGATATCCGCATATATGCCCCTGCAATTGAATTTTATACGTAAATTTAAAGATAATGTTTGTTGGAAATTGATTTCGTCAAACCAATCCTTATCTGAAAAATTCATAAAAGAATTTAAAGAGTATGTGGATTGGAAGATTATTTCTCAACGAAGACTAGTATCTGAGCAGTTTATCTCAGAACTTGAAAACTTAGTAAGCTGGAGTGATATTTGTTCTAATCAGATATTGTCAGAGAATTTTCTAAGAAAACATAAGGACAAGCTAGACTGGTTTCAAGTATCAGCAAATCAAAAATTATCTGAGAAGTTTATCCGAGATTTCAAGAACGATGTGGACTGGGGATGTATATCTGAGAAACAAAAGCTTTCTGAAGAATTTATTTTGGAATTTGTAAACTATATAGATTGGGGTAATATAAGCAAAAAACAAAAGCTATCGGAAGGTTTTATAAGGCAGTACAGAGATAGGGTAGACTGGGTAGAAATATCAGCACATCAAAAACTATCAGAAGGGTTTGTTAGAGAGTTCATAGATTATGTGGACTTCTGGAGTATATCTCATGGACAAAAATTGTCGGAAGATTTCATTAATGAATTTGAAGATCGTTTGGATTGGAGTGGTATTGGTACTAAACAAAAACTATCAGAAGAATTTATAAGAAAACACAAAGACAATTTAGACTGGATACAAGTATCACGACTGAGCATTCTATCAGAAGAATTTATTAGAGAATTCAAAGGTTATGTGCATTGGAAAATTATTTCTGCACATCAAACCCTATCGGAAGATTTTATAAGAGAATTTAAAGACTTACTTGACTGGCATCATATTGCCAGAAAGCAGAAATGTACTAAAATATTTATTAGAGAAAACATGCCTACTGAATTAAATAGTGCAAGTAAAACGCATTCATATAAGGTCTTTATAAAGAAAAAATTAGGAAATGACAATGTCCTTTCTCTAGCATCCTCATCTAGAATAACGGATCGTGATAAAACGGCATATATTAATTACAGACAACTTAATGATAATTTAAATAAAATAGATTGGAATAGCTTAGTGAAAGAAGACCAAATAGAAGATAGTTGTAACAATTTTATTAAAATGCTACAAACGGAAACAAAGAAAGCAACTACAATGAATGTAAAAGATACTCCAATCATTATATCATCAAGTAATCAAGATGTGCAGAGTGAATTAGAAAATTCTAATTCAAGTTTAAACCAAGGTAATTTAAATGGTAATGTATCAGCCGAAGCTCTTAACAATTATTTCATAAGTATTGGACAACATTTAGTAGATAAGATTCAAGTAGTACCAGAAGCTCAGATCGAGATGTTGAATAGAATACGTACTCCTAAAAAGACATGTTCTTTGCTGTCAACAACAGTAAAAGAAGTTTCAACCATAATTAGAAGTTTAAAACTCAAAGCATCTACGGGATACGATGGGATTTCAGTTGAATTACTAAAAAATACTGCAAGTAAAATTTCCTTGCCATTATGTAATATTTACAACTACTGCTTTTCACAAGGCTATTTCCCTAAATGTTTCAAAAAAGGATGTGTGTTTCCTGAACATAAAAAAGGTTCACTCGAGGATGTAAATAATTATCGTTCAAAACTTGTAATAACAAATTTTGCAAAAATATTTGAAAAAATAATTAAGAAGAAACTTGACAACTTCTTTGTTAGTAATAATATTTTATCGCCGCAACAATTTGGTTTCAAACAAAACGTAAATGCTGAAAATGCGATTGCATCACTAAGCGAATTTATTTACTCTACCTTAGATAATTCGAAAAATTGCATAGCCATATTTTTAGACCTAAAAAAAGCTTTTAATACAATAAATCCTCAGTTGTTAGTAAAAAAATTAGAACTATTAGGACTTAGAGATGAAATACTTTCTTTGTGTAAAAGCTTTTTATCGGACAGGATACAGTCAGTCATTTTGGAAAATGATATTAGTAGTGAACAAATTGCAACTTATGGAATACCCGAAGGATCAGTATTGTCACCGCTATTTTTTTTACTTTATCTAAATGATCTGTTTTATATACCTCTCAATGGCAAACTAATATCGTATGTGGATGACATAGTTCTTTTTATTGAAGGATCTACATGGGTTGAAACTAAACACCTTGCTGAACTAGATTTGCAAAAAGTCAGAAACTGGCTCGACTCGAATTGTTTAACATTAAATCATGAGAAATCAAGGTTTATAAATTTTACTATTAATTCAAAAAACCCTCCTGATTTTAGTACGCTTATAATTCATGGTAAAGACTGCAGTATATTATATAACTGTTCATGTTTTGTTATTAATTCAACGCCATCAACAGATTACTTAGGGTATACAATAGATGAAACTGTTATAACCACATAGTGTGAATAAGTCAAACGAAATTATTTCCTTTTATTGTTTTTACTTAGTTACTGTTCTTACAATAAAATTATATAAATATTTAAAAATGTGTTTTAATATAACTCCACCGAAACAACTGTTGTATAGTTATATCATCTGACACTGTCTTATTTATTTCTTTATTTGTATTTCTCAAACAGGCATACGTCTTTTTACATGAGAATACAAAATATCAATTTGATGAAGTATAAACGTAACGGAAATCGTAAACAAAGACATTTATTATATTATAGAAAAAAACAACTTAAAGCTATCTAGGAAAAATAATACTTAATGTAACGATTAAAAAGTAACAGAAAACAAAACTTTATCAGGTTTCAGAAGCACCCAGCTCCTAGGTTTGCTTTATATGTATATATTTTATGCCAAATGAACAACAGGCAGGTATAATATACCAGCATCCTATATATTATATAACTACTAGTACTAATAGTATTACTTATATTCAACTTATACTATTACTATTATATTATTACTTATATACAATTTCCAGATTATTCAGATATAATTAAGATAAATAAAGGAACGCATTATTCACTGTTTTAAACTTTTAGTCCTACTTACTACCAACGCCAAAACTTACCTTTGTGGTATTCGGATAGACTTATCTTACCGGGTAAATATATTTATGTATATTTGTCTTTTTCTTACCACTCGTTTGTGCTGTTTATTTTTTTATCCAATTTCACCTTACGAATTTCTCAGTTTAAAAAAATCTACGCGTCAATACACCTGCGGAGTAAGTTTCATATTATTGGATTCATACTTCTAACGACGAAAAACATTAAGATCTTATATAACTATCTACTTTAAAAATTCGACATATTTAAATAAGGAAAAGTCCAGACAGTACTATTTCAAGCATGTACAGTACTATAGCAGATGAATTTCTAGATACCCTTTTTAATGCCTACAATGGCAGTTGAGGTCTCTCAAATTACTTATCACAACTCAAATTATATTAAATTACACGTAAAATTCCCCGTTTGTGCAAGAAAGGACCTGGATATCATTTAGCTTTTGTTTAAATATCTAAAGAATGCGATGATGTACATTTATGTTAATTTTTAATTAAACTATAAATTGCAGTAGTAACTTTAAGAATTACTAACTCGAGCAGGGAGGTCGAGGAGGATCTGAAATTTTCAACATGCTTCTCTTTGATGTCGAAGGGAATCGAAACTTACGACATATTATTGCTAAGATTCCAAAACAACCCTCATAATCTTCGTACCTTATTTAATAGCAGTAATGATGTAGTACATCGTAATAAATACAAACGGAATAATTGTAGCATAGGTTAAAACTACTGACCTTGAAAATTTAAATGCATATCTTCAACTAGTAAATTAACCACTTCTGTTTCACTGAGGGTACATTTAATAAACGCACAATTGTACTTGTTTTAAGCGATACGATGAAATGATCAAAATGTGCAAGTTCGGGGATGTTATTTCAGTACGTAGCTACTCATCAGTTCCAAGGTCGTGCACTAAAGATGCATCTAGTCGTGCTTAATAGCACCTGACAGGTAATTTAAAAATTCCATGAACTTGATTTTTACCCTTATGAACTTTTTATGACTTTTATGCCACTATACCGGTTTTAAATGTTAGGGTAATTATTACATTTCTCCACATGTCCGGAAAAGGATTTGATTTCGCGGAAAAGTTGTAGATAAAAAGTAAGGGTTGCTCTATCTCAATTATAACCATGGTTGAGAAGGAGTTTGTTAGATCTCAGTGACGTAGGAACCACACCCTGAAAAATATTATTTGACTTTTGATAAAACTAATCTACTGCTTGATCAATGTTAGCAATTCTATATAAATCTGACCAGTCAATATTACGTATCATGTAACTTAAACTTAAAAATTAGCTTTTTTAAATTATATTGTTCAACTAAACACTTATTACTATCAATTATTGTACTTTGACAAGTAATGTCGAAATTAATCTCAATCAAAAGAGATGGATGATATAATCCCTTATTACTAAAGGCACCTGCTGTTTATATACTTTTACTTTAAATTTGCACGTTTCCTGAACTAGAGCCAGATCTAGAAAGTTATCGTAAGTATTATTTATTCCAGCACATTGGTATAACCCTAAAAAGCTAATAAAATGAACAAATTCAATACTATGTTCCCCAATTCTGCAAAATTAATGATACCACTTATATTAGTCGCCTACCCAGCAAATACATTCTTTTTCTTATAGCGCTGATTCAATTGAAGATTCGAGAAAGCTAAACAGTTGAGATTAGGTAGAAAGTACAAGTTTCTCTCCTAATATAATAATAGCCAGTTCCGGTGTCCGATGTCCACCGAAAAATATCTCGAAAACTGGAAGACTTAGGAAGCTGAAATCTTACAGGTAGGTGGGGCTTGCCCCAAAGGGGTGCATGAGTATATTTTTAATTCTTAAAAACCGGAGGGGGTCGCAGGGGGGCATTTCTTAAAAAATCTTTATGGCTATATATCTCTTGAATAACCCAAGCTGCAAACTTCAAATTTTCACATATCATACTTGAAGCAATTCTGAATAGAAAAACAATTTGTAGGACTTTTTTGTAGATCTTTCTGAGAGCTACAATTCGTTTGGTTATAGTTTGGCTTTATCTGTTACCATTTTCGCATCGTAATGCGTTTTGTCTCTGTTAGAACCAATTTTCTTAAGTATGTATTTCATACTTTTCTCATTACTGGACTCTCGAAAAATCCTCTGAATAATCTCGAGTAGTATAACAACACCGATTCTGGGACAATTTCTTATGGGATTTTACTGCTGTGGTTTTAAACTATTTTACTTCCGGTCTAAGGCATGTAGTCTTATCTAACTTTGCGGTTTTACATCCGGTCGAGCCACGTGTGTTTTGGCGGCCATATTTGTTTACGTATGACGTCACTTCCGGCAGCCATATTTGTTTACATCCGGCGGCCATATTTGATTTTGGCGCCAGAATTTTGGAATGAGCTAATGTCATCTATTTCAAGTGTCGGTAATACAGAGGTCTGTAATCTGTTAGGTATGCAACCAGCAAAACATTATTTTTTTTATTCAATGCAGGCTCTAGGATTTGAACGCAGGTCCGCTGATTGAAAGCTCAATCCTGATACCACTAGTCCACCGAGTTATATCGGAAGCATAAGCATTGGAAGCAGCATATATGTGTTAATCTGATATTTTATGCTAAGGTTTTGTTTGAAAATGTAAATGGGCAGAAAGAATTCGGTTAATTAAACATGAAAGATAGAGGATGGTTAGAGGATTAGAAAATTAATTTGATAATAAATAGAACATTAAAATAACTTTTATTACATTTATTGTATACAATACATCGAAATTGTTCATATAATAAAATACATACAGGAAAACAATAGTTTATAATGTTTTTTTTTATTTCACCCACCGCTACATCATAAATCAAATCTTGGATTTTTAAAACTTTATTTCAGACATCCATCACACTAAATCAAACTCTACTACAGCATGTGCTATTATTTCATCAAGCGGATCGTCCACTACCATCTACTGAAGTGGTCGATATCCCCACGGTAAAGTATCTGTGGTGTTCAGCAACAACTGCCTCTTATCATCAGCTGAACTCAAGGCTACCTTAGTCTGCCTAATGGAGTATAACTCATGATTAAGATTACGTATGCAGTTTTGATCCCTATACAGTTCCATGCCTGTTCTTAAGCATTGTATATAGTCATCAAAGGTGATAGTCTGCTTCACTACGTATCCTTTGACTCCTTTAACCTTTTTGGTAGCGTCCTTGCCCTCTACACGATCAGCATACATTTTAGACCTCAGTCCTACGAATTCGGTCATGACCTTACCATTTTTTCATCTTTCATAATACCCAGGATCTTTTTGTTTACTAAAGGAATACGATAACGATTGTCTGGGGAGTAGTCACTTGTATCGAAGAGATGAATGTCCTGTTTCATATCTGCATAAATGTCTTCACACATGATGTGACATATTAAACTATCCGTGTCCGTGTATAACACTTAGATCTAGGCCCATATTTAGGATGTAAATAGTCGTGCAAGAACTCGTATAATTTAGTTTTAGACATGTCCAAGACACTCATCCCCACATACACCGGCTTGCTCATGGTCACTTCAGTCTTGTTTAGTTCTATCAACACTAAACTGTCCTCAGGGTCGCCGACGAGAATAGTAAAACTATGGAAGTTAGGGGCAGCGATTCTCACCTTGGCGCTGTATCTACCGTCCCATTTCGATACAAGTTTCACCATTTTTCGTTTTCTAACATTTTCCATAGTCTTTCCTGTAACAACAACCCCCTCAGTTACATGTTTACTAAAGAATTTTGAAACTCACCGAAAGCCGAGTTGTTCATCAGTTTATAAAAGTTCTTTTCAAACTCATTTCTAGCCTTCTTCCTCATCTCTGTATTTAACTCTATGTAGGGCTTCATCCAGGCCGACTGGTTGAACTCGAGGATCCTGTGAACCTTAGTGAGCTTCAAACCATACCGTAAAGCCTGCTTTAAAGCCCTATAGTGAATGACGTAACGCTCCTTGTTGTACAGGGTGGCCATTAATTTCTTTTGTTTGGACTCGGGAGCTGTGGTGTGAAGGGGTAGCAGATGCAAATCTTTGTGCTGGAAGTGAAGGTGTGAGGGGTACTCGATGTCAATCTCCAGCAGGTATCCTTTAGGCGAATCATCAACCACCTTCATGATGTATGACTCGATTTGAGCTACTGAAGGAACTTCATTTACCCATTTGAAACCCCCAATAGGTAGACATTGACTCATGGCCCACCCATACAAGTTGTTTACGTCATAGTACATGAGGTATGAGGAAGGCTGCCTGGGATCGTAGCCGGGTATGTATTTATTGTTAGCCTTCGCGTACCTGAAAAAGAAAGATTTCAAATTATAAAAAAAAAGTTTGTATGTAATGATTGGTAACCTACCTATTACTGCACTGACTCAAACCACCTCCAATGCCTCGTTCAACAAACAACATCTGATCTATGTTCGTTATAAGTTCCAGATCAACCTTTGTGTACTTCAACATAGCATCCCAGGTGAGGCCCGGAGCGCTGACGTAGTGGGCCGCATCCAAACCATAAGTTTTTAAGCTGGTGTCTCGGAAGTTTTCAAAGACATCAGCCAAGAGTAAGACATCCATTTTCATGTAGAGGTCTGCATATTCACCAAGAGTCTGACAGTTGAACTCCTGCCATATCCGTTGCGCATGCACATAGTCATCATCAGTTATGCCTTCCCCTTTTAGTTTAGAGAAGAAGTGTTTCTTAGCAGGAAGTTGAGGCCCATCAAGCCTTACCCATGAGTCGAGGTACTCGTAGGGGAACACACCTTTTCTGGTTAAGAGCTGGAATTTTTGATCGTCTAAATCCGGAAACTGTTCTCGAACAATCTTCAACTCCTCTAGATAAGATGTAAGTTTATCGAGGGAGGATGCCACGAACCTGAATGAGTCAATAAACCTGAACTTGATCTCACTGTCTTGGATAGATTTTGTAAAAGAGATGTACTTGGTTTTATTAATGGGGAGTAATGAGATCGCTCCCTCGATTCCCAAAGCCAGATCTTTTATGATAAAGGAGGCATCGTATCCACTCAAATTGTGGAACACTATAGGTATGATCTTCTTGTCTTGGTAATTAATATTACAACTTTGATGTGAAGCTGCTCTGAATTTCCCTATAATGAAAAGGTTTTAAGAAAAAGTTTAGCTTAGTAAGTTTTCCAACTTACCGGTTAAGTGACAGTGATCCCGGACCTTAATATCGGTAGCATCGAATAACTCAGAGCATATATGGCAAGTTGTAGCAGCTCTAAAATCCTGCTCCTCCTGACAACTTAGCTGTAATGGCTGGGCTGCCCAATGAACAGGCTCTACATCTTCAACGATTTGTTTCAATTCTTCCACAAACCACTTACGACAATCAGCCCCTCGATTACTCTTATATTTGCTTAGTGAGGAATCAAAGGAGCAGTGGAAGTAGTACCCTACTGAGAAGGCCTCATGTTCTTGGTAAAGCTGACTGCTCTTCCCCTTATGTATCTTTATTGGCTTTAGGAGAGCCTCGAAGTTTGCATAAATTATGAATGGAACTCTCAGAGCATGACTAATGTTTTTAAATTTCACAACTTTCTCCTCTTTCCTAGGCATCTGGACCCGACACTCGTTGATCTCCCAACAATCAATCTCATGTGTCTTCAATCTCTCCTCAGAATCAAAGTAATAGAGACACCTCTCACACACCCACACCTTATGTTGCATATTGGAAGCTTGTTTGGACACTAGACGGCTCAAGTTTTTTATCCAACACCAATGATATTTGATGTCTTCATCAGCCTCCTCATCATAGGCGTTCTGGATAATGAGGAGGTTAACATGATGATCAAGCTTGTTTTTGGTGAGGCGGGCCGGCACCACTTTTAATCCCTTTCCTTAAAGAAAATTAAAATTATTACATGATACACTACATAATATAGAATATCATTTACCTGACCGTTCCAGCATGAACGCATTCACTGATACAGCGTTCAGTTTCTCAAACTTCTTGATCTGGTCAACTGTCATGGGAAACCGGAGACCATCAAGATTCAACATCGCTGAATAGTGGGGATAGGAAGATACTCTACATGGCTTGAGACTTTCTGCAGGAGGATATAATGCAGACATCACAGACCAGGCAAAACACGCCTCATCATCATTCTTAACGTTGATGCATGCGTGCTTCCTAGCTATTCTAGGCGGTAAAGCGATGTATGAGGATCCCCGGATCGGCTCATATCTAAAACATTAAAAAAAGTGAAAATAATTTTTAGATTTAGTATAAAGTATAATTACCTGTTTATATTTACGGCCAGATTAATTATAGATTTAAGAGCCCATCCCGATTCCCGTTCCTGAAAGTCATCTAGTTGAACAAGCAAGTTATCTTGAACCTGCTCGCACCACCACTCTTTCAAATCTCTATCTCCATCAATAACAGCATTTTTTTGTTTGGAAGTGTTTTATCTCTTCAATTGAACCCTCGGGTGAGTCTTTTTCAAAGAGGCCGCAGAATACAGTATTTACCTTAATTTGTATATGATCCTTGAGAGCATTCTTTATTTTAATAGCAAACATGAAGAATGCATCCTCGAGAAATGTAAGAGGATCCGTATGTTTTAAATTTATGATCACCCCGGTTCGAATTCTGCCTTGGAAAGCTGATTTAACTTCTTCCCAACGAAGGCGATGACTTCGAAGTTGTTTGGCTTGATGACTGCCTCTCTGAACTCGATGTTTTGCCTTTAGCAAAACCTTAAACCCTATAAATAAAAGCGTACAAAGAAAATTATTCCACTAGAAAAATGTCTCTAAAAATAATTTGAAAAAGGAAAACCTTCAAAAATGTTTTAAAACATAATGTCTGTTAATTAATAAAAAGAGAGAAAAACAATTTACCGGAAACTCGATGCATAATGATAAAGGTTGATAATATATTTCCCCAAAATAATTAGGAAAACCAAACAGATAAACTTTCATTACTTCCTTATAAAGGGAAAAAAACTTAAAACGATAGGATTATTTACCTTTCATACGACCTATAGCTGTTTCTACATGTCGTTTAGTGCCCATATTCAAATCACCCTTTTCCAGAGCAGCCTCTAGAAGTTTTATATTTGAAGATGCAGTCTTCACCCACGCTTCAACTTCTTGGGGATTTTTTATTATCTTCATAGCATTTTCAATCATTGACATCATTTCAGATGATAACTGCATTATTGAAGCCATTTTTCCTTTAAAATAAAACACTTAAGCCTTAATACGTTTAAATACAATTTTATATACCTCTGAAGAATTCACTGAATAAAATTTACAAACACACCACAGGAGCACTCAAACGAAAATGATAGTTCAAATTAGATATATGCATGTTTTTATCACCTA
This sequence comes from Agrypnus murinus, assembly GCA_929113105.1. Classification (NCBI taxonomy): domain Eukaryota; kingdom Metazoa; phylum Arthropoda; class Insecta; order Coleoptera; family Elateridae; genus Agrypnus; species Agrypnus murinus. Next base: position 228,481,433 of record OV816025.1, on the reverse strand, counting down.
ACTAATAAGCGCGGGAAAGAGCATAGTGTCATGGAAGTCCATCCTCTTATCATTCTGAATATACATTTATCAGTTCTTGCGGTTTTATATGTTTACTATTTTCTTTATTCTTTGAAAATAAAACAATCATGGCATAAAATTAATTTATTCTTGAAAAATCAAAAACAAATTATAAAAATGTCTTTATTGATCCAGATAAAATCTTATTTATTATTACATCTTATAAGTAACATTATAAACTTACTAGGCGATTTACAATACATTTCTCTATATTTAATTTAAGGCAATAAGCGATTGTGTTTGGTGTAAAAGGATTTACAGCTTCTACTTCTAACTTCAAGTTGCAAGAGGGGTTGTAAATCAAATTGTAAAACGTAATTTATAAAAAAAGGTTAAAGGAATTGTAAATCAAATTGTAAAACATAATTTAAGTTGTGGTGATTATTTAAGTTGTTTTAGAAATAATTATGTAAAAATTGTTAAACAGAGTAGTATACAAAGTAAGCAACATAATGTATATAGTGTTTAACAAAAAAAGAGAGCTCTTTCGAATGAAGATGATAAAAGATATATATTAGATAGTGGTATTGATACTTTACCGTGGGTACATTATAGGTAATGTTGAAGTAATGGATGTAGACTAAGTTTTATTGTATCTAACAGGGGTAGTAAAAAAAGATTTAAGTAATTACAAAATGTAATTAGTGTTCTGACTGGCGTTTTAAATCTCTAAGCAAAGCTTCGCGTATATCTTCTAACACCTGTTTTAAGAAACACAACACTTCTAACATACTACATACATTATGATTATTTACATTTAAGCAACTATTTAATATAAACTTTATGTTTTCAAGATCATCTCCTCTAGCTTACATCTGTGCTGCACTATGCATATTGTTTTTTTATAATAATTCTATTCTTTTTAATATTCTGTGTTATCTTCATAATCAACATATGCATCATCTTCATTCGTTTGATATCGTAAAAGTAAGGATACATCGTAGCTAATTAGTTTCGATAAAACATCTCTAAGTTGCTCCATAATGCCTTTATTTGCACAATTAACGTTAAATAAGGATAAATCTTTTTTTCCAGTTCTGCTGAGTATTCCAGAAAATTCATTTAATTCAAAGAAATTTTCAATATTCATAAAATACAGCATACCATTTATATATCTAAATACTGAATTAACTGATGTTGGCATTTCAGGAAACAAGGATGACATTAAGAAATGTGCTTTTGGTTGTTGCGTAGATTCCTCAAGTTCAAGCAGTTTGTTATGTCCATAAAATATAAAGGTACCACCTTTGTAACTGTTTACAGCAGCACGTACAAACGTTTTCTGAGGTATACCTAAATCTGTATAGTATTTGGGAAAGTTAGGAACCAACGAAAGGCTTGGAAATTGAATAGCATATACAACACCAGATGCAAATAATATGATATCTGTATTAGGTTTTTGGTAAACAGCAGCAATTCTTTGAAAAGAGGTTGGTAGGAAAGGCAACCAATCGCGTAAATGTTTAGGATGTTCAACATTATTTCCATCTAAGGAGGATATCCAAAACCATTGTTTATAAAACATATAAACTTTGTTGCGTAGAATTAATAAGTGTTCAACTTTAACATCACACAGATTTGGTGGTTGCAACACAGTTGGGGTTATTTCTGTTGTTGTTGTTGTTGAAGATGTACTACTATCTCCATTTTCAAGAATTCCATAAATTTTTTGAATCCCTACAATGTCATCTCTGTATAGATCTTTACGCGAGTTGGCTGCGTAAGCAAACATTATAGCATGTTTGTTTGAAGAATGTCTTAATCCTAAAGAATGACCTATTTCATGTAGCAGTGTATTTAACAAACTATATTGTCCGTCAGGCGGCTTACCATCATCACCCGAATACCATTTTTCATCTCTGAGTCTATATGGATTTCAGAGTAACCAATTGTTGGGTAGTATGCATGACCCAACAACTTTCCTGGCCCATCAAACGAAAATCTACAGTCAGATTTTGTTTACGACATTGTATGAGTTTCCTTTTTAAATGATACATATATGTGATAGTCTGTAGGATTAAATTGAAATTTAAGATTTACATGTTTTTGCCATGTTTGAAATTCTTTCTTAATTAGCTTAAATATTTGCTGATCTGTAATATCAGTTGTCCATTTTATTGTTGTAATATTCCACTTGCTGCCGTGAACATTATAGTCATCAGAGACATCAGCATTTCCACATCTTGGTGAATATAGAAGCTTAAGAGTTTCTTGATTAATAACACCGTCTGCAGGTAATCCATAAAACGTTTGATACTTCTTCAATGCATTTACTATAACGTTATTGGATTCAATATTAGTACTATCATCATCTGATAAATAACCAAAGTTTTTTAAAACATTAACCGCTAGGTTAAGTTTGTAATCATCATCTTCAGCTCTCACGTTAATAACATAACACAAAAGCAAAACTACTTTCAATATCATAGTTATAGTTAGGTTGCTCAACTCATACTGAACCTATATGTAGTTGAACACATATAAATATTGTGAGGGATAACAGAAAACCGTCGGTATTAACAACATGATTTACAACATAGATAAAGAAATTTATATTACCAACGTGGTTGTGTCTCAACTAACGGAACCTGCTACACTCTTAACGAAAACCTATTGTGGTTTGGGAGTCGGATAGTTTGTGCAGTAGGTAATGGAACACGTGATGCAGACAGACGTGCTGTTAGAGATATAAAAGCGCTTCAGGACCGTTTAAAAGGGCTTGAAGCTTCAAAGCAAGCTTAAATGCACATTGAAGCACTTCAGGACCGTTTAAAAGGACTTGAAGCCCCTTTTAAATGTGCATTTAAGCTTGCTTTGAAGCTTCAAGCCCTTTTAAAAACAGTCCTGAAGCGCTTCAAAGCAATCTTAAATGGACATTGAAGCGCTTCAGGATCGTTTAAAAGGGCTTGAAGCCCCTTTTAAATGTCCATTTAAGCTTGCTTTGAGCGCTTAAGGCCATTTAAAAACGCTTCTAAAAAGGGCTTCAAGCCCTTTTAAACGGTCCTGAAGCGCTTCAAAGCAAGCTTAAATGCACATTGAAGCGCTTCAGGGCCGTTTAAAAGGGCTTGAAGCTTCAAAGCAAGCTTAAATGCACATTTAAAAGGGGCTTCAAGCCCTTTTAAACGGTCCTGAAGTGCTTCAATGTGCATTTAAGCTTGCTTTGAAGCTTCAAGCCCTTTTAAACGGTCCTGAAGCGCTTTTATATCTCTAACAGCACGTCTGTCTGCATCACGTGTTCCATTACCTACTGCACAAACTATCCGACTCCCAAACCACAATAGGTTTTCGTTAAGAGTGTAGCAGGTTCCGTTAGTTGAGACACAACCACGTTGGTAATATAAATTTCTTTATCTATGTTGTAAATCATGTTGTTAATACCGACGGTTTTCTGTTATCCCTCACAATATTTATATGTGTTCAACTACATATAGGTTCAGTATGAGTTGAGCAACCTAACTATAACTATGATATTGAAAGTAGTTTTGCTTTTGTGTTATGTTATTAACGTGAGAGCTGAAGATGATGATTACAAACTTAACCTAGCGGTTAATGTTTTAAAAAACTTTGGTTATTTATCAGATGATGATAGTACTAATATTGAATCCAATAACGTTATAGTAAATGCATTGAAGAAGTATCAAACGTTTTATGGATTACCTGCAGACGGTGTTATTAATCAAGAAACTCTTAAGCTTCTATATTCACCAAGATGTGGAAATGCTGATGTCTCTGATGACTATAATGTTCACGGCAGCAAGTGGAATATTACAACAATAAAATGGACAACTGATATTACAGATCAGCAAATATTTAAGCTAATTAAGAAAGAATTTCAAACATGGCAAAAACATGTAAATCTTAAATTTCAATTTAATCCTACAGACTATCACATATATGTATCATTTAAAAAGGAAACTCATACAATGTCGTAAACAAAATCTGACTGTAGATTTTCGTTTAATGGGCCAGGAAAGGTGTTGGGTCATGCATACTACCCAACAATTGGTTACTCTGAAATCCATATAGACTCAGAGATGAACAATGGTATTCGGGTGATGATGGTAAGCCGCCTGACGGACAATATAGTTTGTTAAATACACTGCTACATGAAATAGGTCATTCTTTAGGATTAAGACATTCTTCAAACAAACATGCTATAATGTTTGCTTAAGCAGCCAACTCGCGTAAAGATCTATACAGAGATGACATTGTAGGGATTCAAAAAATTTATGGAATTCTTGAAAATGGAGATAGTAGTACATCTTCAACAACAACAACAACAGAAATAACCCCAACTGTGTTGCAACCACCAAATCTGTGTGATGTTAAAGTTGAACACTTATTAATTCTACGCAACAAAGTTTATATGTTTTATAAACAATGGTTTTGGATATCCTCCTTAGATGGAAATAATGTTGAACATCCTAAACATTTACGCGATTGGTTGCCTTTCCTACCAACCTCTTTTCAAAGAATTGCTGCTGTTTACCAAAAACCTAATACAGATATCATATTATTTGCATCTGGTGTTGTATATGCTATTCAATTTCCAAGCCTTTCGTTGGTTCCTAACTTTCCCAAATACTATACAGATTTAGGTATACCTCAGAAAACGTTTGTACGTGCTGCTGTAAACAGTTACAAAGGTGGTACCTTTATATTTTATGGACATAACAAACTGCTTGAACTTGAGGAATCTACGCAACAACCAAAAGCACATTTCTTAATGTCATCCTTGTTTCCTGAAATGCCAACATCAGTTAATTCAGTATTTAGATATATAAATGGTATGCTGTATTTTATGAATATTGAAAATTTCTTTGAATTAAATGAATTTTCTGGAATACTCAGCAGAACTGGAAAAAAAGATTTATCCTTATTTAACGTTAATTGTGCAAATAAAGGCATTATGGAGCAACTTAGAGATGTTTTATCGAAACTAATTAGCTACGATGTATCCTTACTTTTACGATATCAAACGAATGAAGATGATGCATATGTTGATTATGAAGATAACACAGAATATTAAAAAGAATAGAATTATTATAAAAAAACAATATGCATAGTGCAGCACAGATGTAAGCTAGAGGAGATGATCTTGAAAACATAAAGTTTATATTAAATAGTTGCTTAAATGTAAATAATCATAATGTATGTAGTATGTTAGAAGTGTTGTGTTTCTTAAAACAGGTGTTAGAAGATATACGCGAAGCTTTGCTTAGAGATTTAAAACGCCAGTCAGAACACTAATTACATTTTGTAATTACTTAAATCTTTTTTTACTACCCCTGTTAGATACAATAAAACTTAGTCTACATCCATTACTTCAACATTACCTATAATGTACCCACGGTAAAGTATCAATACCACTATCTAATATATATCTTTTATCATCTTCATTCGAAAGAGCTCTCTTTTTTTGTTAAACACTATATACATTATGTTGCTTACTTTGTATACTACTCTGTTTAACAATTTTTACATAATTATTTCTAAAACAACTTAAATAATCACCACAACTTAAATTATGTTTTACAATTTGATTTACAATTCCTTTAACCTTTTTTTATAAATTACGTTTTACAATTTGATTTACAACCCCTCTTGCAACTTGAAGTTAGAAGTAGAAGCTGTAAATCCTTTTACACCAAACACAATCGCTTATTGCCTTAAATTAAATATAGAGAAATGTATTGTAAATCGCCTAGTAAGTTTATAATGTTACTTATAAGATGTAATAATAAATAAGATTTTATCTGGATCAATAAAGACATTTTTATAATTTGTTTTTGATTTTTCAAGAATAAATTAATTTTATGCCATGATTGTTTTATTTTCAAAGAATAAAGAAAATAGTAAACATATAAAACCGCAAGAACTGATAAATGTATATTCAGAATGATAAGAGGATGGACTTCCATGACACTATGCTCTTTCCCGCGCTTATTAGTTAGGTGATAAAAACATGCATATATCTAATTTGAACTATCATTTTCGTTTGAGTGCTCCTGTGGTGTGTTTGTAAATTTTATTCAGTGAATTCTTCAGAGGTATATAAAATTGTATTTAAACGTATTAAGGCTTAAGTGTTTTATTTTAAAGGAAAAATGGCTTCAATAATGCAGTTATCATCTGAAATGATGTCAATGATTGAAAATGCTATGAAGATAATAAAAAATCCCCAAGAAGTTGAAGCGTGGGTGAAGACTGCATCTTCAAATATAAAACTTCTAGAGGCTGCTCTGGAAAAGGGTGATTTGAATATGGGCACTAAACGACATGTAGAAACAGCTATAGGTCGTATGAAAGGTAAATAATCCTATCGTTTTAAGTTTTTTTCCCTTTATAAGGAAGTAATGAAAGTTTATCTGTTTGGTTTTCCTAATTATTTTGGGGAAATATATTATCAACCTTTATCATTATGCATCGAGTTTCCGGTAAATTGTTTTTCTCTCTTTTTATTAATTAACAGACATTATGTTTTAAAACATTTTTGAAGGTTTTCCTTTTTCAAATTATTTTTAGAGACATTTTTCTAGTGGAATAATTTTCTTTGTACGCTTTTATTTATAGGGTTTAAGGTTTTGCTAAAGGCAAAACATCGAGTTCAGAGAGGCAGTCATCAAGCCAAACAACTTCGAAGTCATCGCCTTCGTTGGGAAGAAGTTAAATCAGCTTTCCAAGGCAGAATTCGAACCGGGGTGATCATAAATTTAAAACATACGGATCCTCTTACATTTCTCGAGGATGCATTCTTCATGTTTGCTATTAAAATAAAGAATGCTCTCAAGGATCATATACAAATTAAGGTAAATACTGTATTCTGCGGCCTCTTTGAAAAAGACTCACCCGAGGGTTCAATTGAAGAGATAAAACACTTCCAAACAAAAAAATGCTGTTATTGATGGAGATAGAGATTTGAAAGAGTGGTGGTGCGAGCAGGTTCAAGATAACTTGCTTGTTCAACTAGATGACTTTCAGGAACGGGAATCGGGATGGGCTCTTAAATCTATAATTAATCTGGCCGTAAATATAAACAGGTAATTATACTTTATACTAAATCTAAAAATTATTTTCACTTTTTTTAATGTTTTAGATATGAGCCGATCCGGGGATCCTCATACATCGCTTTACCGCCTAGAATAGCTAGGAAGCACGCATGCATCAACGTTAAGAATGATGATGAGGCGTGTTTTGCCTGGTCTGTGATGTCTGCATTATATCCTCCTGCAGAAAGTCTCAAGCCATGTAGAGTATCTTCCTATCCCCACTATTCAGCGATGTTGAATCTTGATGGTCTCCGGTTTCCCATGACAGTTGACCAGATCAAGAAGTTTGAGAAACTGAACGCTGTATCAGTGAATGCGTTCATGCTGGAACGGTCAGGTAAATGATATTCTATATTATGTAGTGTATCATGTAATAATTTTAATTTTCTTTAAGGAAAGGGATTAAAAGTGGTGCCGGCCCGCCTCACCAAAAACAAGCTTGATCATCATGTTAACCTCCTCATTATCCAGAACGCCTATGATGAGGAGGCTGATGAAGACATCAAATATCATTGGTGTTGGATAAAAAACTTGAGCCGTCTAGTGTCCAAACAAGCTTCCAATATGCAACATAAGGTGTGGGTGTGTGAGAGGTGTCTCTATTACTTTGATTCTGAGGAGAGATTGAAGACACATGAGATTGATTGTTGGGAGATCAACGAGTGTCGGGTCCAGATGCCTAGGAAAGAGGAGAAAGTTGTGAAATTTAAAAACATTAGTCATGCTCTGAGAGTTCCATTCATAATTTATGCAAACTTCGAGGCTCTCCTAAAGCCAATAAAGAAACATAAGGGGAAGAGCAGTCAGCTTTACCAAGAACATGAGGCCTTCTCAGTAGGGTACTACTTCCACTGCTCCTTTGATTCCTCACTAAGCAAATATAAGAGTAATCGAGGGGCTGATTGTCGTAAGTGGTTTGTGGAAGAATTGAAACAAATCGTTGAAGATGTAGAGCCTGTTCATTGGGCAGCCCAGCCATTACAGCTAAGTTGTCAGGAGGAGCAGGATTTTAGAGCTGCTACAACTTGCCATATATGCTCTGAGTTATTCGATGCTACCGATATTAAGGTCCGGGATCACTGTCACTTAACCGGTAAGTTGGAAAACTTACTAAGCTAAACTTTTTCTTAAAACCTTTTCATTATAGGGAAATTCAGAGCAGCTTCACATCAAAGTTGTAATATTAATTACCAAGACAAGAAGATCATACCTATAGTGTTCCACAATTTGAGTGGATACGATGCCTCCTTTATCATAAAAGATCTGGCTTTGGGAATCGAGGGAGCGATCTCATTACTCCCCATTAATAAAACCAAGTACATCTCTTTTACAAAATCTATCCAAGACAGTGAGATCAAGTTCAGGTTTATTGACTCATTCAGGTTCGTGGCATCCTCCCTCGATAAACTTACATCTTATCTAGAGGAGTTGAAGATTGTTCGAGAACAGTTTCCGGATTTAGACGATCAAAAATTCCAGCTCTTAACCAGAAAAGGTGTGTTCCCCTACGAGTACCTCGACTCATGGGTAAGGCTTGATGGGCCTCAACTTCCTGCTAAGAAACACTTCTTCTCTAAACTAAAAGGGGAAGGCATAACTGATGATGACTATGTGCATGCGCAACGGATATGGCAGGAGTTCAACTGTCAGACTCTTGGTGAATATGCAGACCTCTACATGAAAATGGATGTCTTACTCTTGGCTGATGTCTTTGAAAACTTCCGAGACACCAGCTTAAAAACTTATGGTTTGGATGCGGCCCACTACGTCAGCGCTCCGGGCCTCACCTGGGATGCTATGTTGAAGTACACAAAGGTTGATCTGGAACTTATAACGAACATAGATCAGATGTTGTTTGTTGAACGAGGCATTGGAGGTGGTTTGAGTCAGTGCAGTAATAGGTAGGTTACCAATCATTACATACAAACTTTTTTTTTATAATTTGAAATCTTTCTTTTTCAGGTACGCGAAGGCTAACAATAAATACATACCCGGCTACGATCCCAGGCAGCCTTCCTCATACCTCATGTACTATGACGTAAACAACTTGTATGGGTGGGCCATGAGTCAATGTCTACCTATTGGGGGTTTCAAATGGGTAAATGAAGTTCCTTCAGTAGCTCAAATCGAGTCATACATCATGAAGGTGGTTGATGATTCGCCTAAAGGATACCTGCTGGAGATTGACATCGAGTACCCCTCACACCTTCACTTCCAGCACAAAGATTTGCATCTGCTACCCCTTCACACCACAGCTCCCGAGTCCAAACAAAAGAAATTAATGGCCACCCTGTACAACAAGGAGCGTTACGTCATTCACTATAGGGCTTTAAAGCAGGCTTTACGGTATGGTTTGAAGCTCACTAAGGTTCACAGGATCCTCGAGTTCAACCAGTCGGCCTGGATGAAGCCCTACATAGAGTTAAATACAGAGATGAGGAAGAAGGCTAGAAATGAGTTTGAAAAGAACTTTTATAAACTGATGAACAACTCGGCTTTCGGTGAGTTTCAAAATTCTTTAGTAAACATGTAACTGAGGGGGTTGTTGTTACAGGAAAGACTATGGAAAATGTTAGAAAACGAAAAATGGTGAAACTTGTATCGAAATGGGACGGTAGATACAGCGCCAAGGTGAGAATCGCTGCCCCCAACTTCCATAGTTTTACTATTCTCGTCGGCGACCCTGAGGACAGTTTAGTGTTGATAGAACTAAACAAGACTGAAGTGACCATGAGCAAGCCGGTGTATGTGGGGATGAGTGTCTTGGACATGTCTAAAACTAAATTATACGAGTTCTTGCACGACTATTTACATCCTAAATATGGGCCTAGATCTAAGTGTTATACACGGACACGGATAGTTTAATATGTCACATCATGTGTGAAGACATTTATGCAGATATGAAACAGGACATTCATCTCTTCGATACAAGTGACTACTCCCCAGACAATCGTTATCGTATTCCTTTAGTAAACAAAAAGATCCTGGGTATTATGAAAGATGAAAAAATGGTAAGGTCATGACCGAATTCGTAGGACTGAGGTCTAAAATGTATGCTGATCGTGTAGAGGGCAAGGACGCTACCAAAAAGGTTAAAGGAGTCAAAGGATACGTAGTGAAGCAGACTATCACCTTTGATGACTATATACAATGCTTAAGAACAGGCATGGAACTGTATAGGGATCAAAACTGCATACGTAATCTTAATCATGAGTTATACTCCATTAGGCAGACTAAGGTAGCCTTGAGTTCAGCTGATGATAAGAGGCAGTTGTTGCTGAACACCACAGATACTTTACCGTGGGGATATCGACCACTTCAGTAGATGGTAGTGAACGATCCGCTTGATGAAATAATTTTTGATTTGATTTATGATGTAGCGGTGGGTGAAATAAAAAAAAAACATTATAAACTATTGTTTTCCTGTATGTATTTTATTATATGAACAATTTCGATGTATTGTATACAATAAATGTAATAAAAGTTATTTTAATGTTCTATTTATTATCAAATTAATTTTCTAATCCTCTAACCATCCTCTATCTTTCATGTTTAATTAACCGAAATCTTTCTGCCCATTTACATTTTCAAACAAAACTTTAGCATAAAATATCAGATTAACACATATATGCTGCTTCCAATGCTATGCTTCCGATATAACTCGGTGGACTAGTGGTATCAGGATTGAGCTTTCAATCAGCGGACCTGCGTTCAAATCCTAGAGCCTGCATTGAATAAAAAAATAATGTTTTGCTGGTTGCATACCTAACAGATTACAGACCTCTGTATTACCGACACTTGAAATAGATGACATTAGCTCATTCTAAAATTCTGGCGCCAAAATCAAATATGGCCGCCGGATATAAACAAATATGGCTGCCGGAAGTGACGTCATACGTAAACAAATATGGCCGCCAAAACACACGTGGCTCGACCGGATGTAAAACCGCAAAGTTAGATAAGACTACATGCCTTAGACCGGAAGTAAAATAGTTTAAAACCACAGCAGTAAAATCCCATAAGAAATTGTCCCAGAATCGGTGTTGTTATACTACTATCTCGACATATAGAAATAAGCTCTTGCTAAGAAATAAGCTATCAAATGGTGAAAACGGCATTAAAATTTATTCAGTGGTTCTTGAGATTCACCGGTATTGACAGAAACTGGAAAAACTACAAAGTTAATGGGGACACGCACTGATTGCCAGCGACTGGCGCGTTTTCAACTGCGGTGCCCCCACACGCCGCGCCGTTCATTTTCCAACGAATATTATGCTATATAAAGTACATAATATATTAATAATAAACAACATAGGTATATAATCAAAATCACTATATTATGTAATTCTCTTTAAACACGCCTACCATTTACCAAGTTATTTTGAAAAAGGCCAACTTATGTGCTTCTATAGCATTTATTTGAGCAGAAAACTGTGGAACTTATTAGTAATTACGAAGAAAGGCATTACTAATTATGAATCAAACGTGATTATATTAAATTATAGTTACATGTTATGATCCGATTGACATTATTATTAAGGAAAATAGAAACTCCGCTGCAGTAGCACATCCTGAGCTACGGGGTCCCAAAAAATTAACTTTTATAAGTAGAGCTGTTATTAATGAAACACTAATGATGGATCAATAGTATTCGTTTATTAGGTTAAAATTCAAAAACATGGATTGGGTTAATTTCAAAATCAGCTGCAATAAGATTACATAATCTAGAGGAAATAATCATTATGAAATCAATAGTACATAAGGTTGAATTAATATGGTTAGAAAATAAAAAAAATAACATATTTCACGTATAGGACTAATTCCATGCCAAATCACATAATTTAAAAACATGACCATGCTCCGATACCTGAGATTTTGTTAAATTTTTTCTTTGCATAGATACATACGAAATAACATTAAATTAACTTTTTTCGATTTTTTTGACTGAAAAAGGGCCGAAGTAGAAATTTTGAAAAATGTCTATTTTGATACAAATTCTGCTATCCGACACTCTACATCATCTAACTAAAATTGTCATAACTCCCTTATTTCTTGAGTTATCTGGCTCATCTAGGTGTCAGATTAAAGGTAGTTTAATCTAACAGAAACCTGCAAATACAGTGCACAATAGAAAGGTAGCAGGCTCGGAAGGCAAGTTTTCTTAAAAATAATCTTTTTTTCAAAACTACAAAAAACACCCTTTTTATTTTTTAACCATACCAACTATATACTAAGATGATTTTACAAAAAAAGTTTCAAAAGTATGAGTTGTAACACAGAAGCAATGCCAGAATTTGTAAAAACACTAAAATTTGCCTTCGGAGCCTGCTACTTTTCTACTGCCTACAATGTCTGCACGTTTCTTGACATACTCTGAAAGATATAAGAAATAGCTTTAATCTGACACCTGGATGTGCCAGATAACTCAAAGAATAAGGGAGTTGACAAAAGGAGAATGACAAGTTTAGTTAGATGATGTAGGTAGAGTGCCGTATAGCAGAATTTGCAAAAACTCAAAATTTTCAAAAACTTCTACTTCGGCCATTTTTAATCCAAAAAATTTGGGAAAAATAATTTAACGTCATTTCATATGTATATATGTAAGGAAGAAATTTGAACAAAATCTGAGACATTGAAGCACATGGTTCTAGTTGATTTGTCATTAAATAAGCTGTTTTTAATAAAATTTAAATAAAATTTTCCATAAATGTCAGTTTTTTGAAGCAATTATAAAATAACGTGATTTCGAAAGCAGTGAGTTCAAAACATCATTTACAATTAATAAAAGTTGACAACCCTGCGTATTTATAGTGAGTCTTTATTACTAAAATAAATTTGGAATAAGCTAGAATAAATATTAATTTATTAAAATATAAATAATTTAATAATTGTATGTAAATAAATTAAAAAGAAAGAACTTAATTTTTATAGAATACAAAATAGTAACATTGCTTCAATACTTAATCTTTCCAATACAAAATAATTTGGCATCCAACGTATTAGTATAATATAAAAATAAATATTTCTCGCGCCCCACTAATAACTAATAAAATATAAAGTTTCATTTTGTGTTGGGCTCTTCGTTTTCTACAAAAAAGTATCAAATCAAATTGTTTCATCTATTACAATTGAAAAATTAAAAAGGTTTCAATTTTTTCAGTAATCGCTAGAACTATGGTTCATATTATTATAAAGTTTATTCGTTATATCTACAAACAACCTTGTAGAAATAGACAGCAACTGTATTGTAATTCAAATAATTGCACATAATGAAGATCATTTAGGAAATGAATGAGGTGAAACTTACTTTAACCACTTTAACAATAGTAAAAGGTTTTTATACGACGTTACCTATTCACCAATATCGAGGCGAGTCATCGAGGCCACTAATAAAACAATCTTTTATAATTTGAAATTTCGTTGGTTTAAATCTAAAAAATGAAAACTTTAAAAGTAAAACCTTAATTACTATCCTTGCCGTGCTGTTGGGTCATTTAGTTGTAGAATTAGCCCTTCACGTAGCATATAACTGGAAGGATTTGAATATGACTGATGGTGTTACATCACTGAGTAAGAAGTATGGCACTATATCATATTAAAAATGTGATAAAAAATAATAAGGATTTGTAGGCATTTGCTAAAATACTAGTTGTAATCTTTAAGCAATCTATATGCAATCTCTTAAATCTAATTGAGAATTTTTGGCCTTCTGATAAGAAATGTAGTGAACATTTGCAAAGAAAAATTCAATATATTCATTTAACAGTTAATACTTGCTTTAAAATGTGCATGTGCATTTTTGTGATAACTGCGATATTCTATACAACAAAACCGTTTTTTACACCTACTATGAAAACTTTACCATTTGAAACGTACCATCCCTTAGATCGAGATAGATCTCCAGAATATGAGATTATGTATATAATGGAATGTTTAGAAGTAATACCAGGTTCGGGTATAATTATTGGTTTTGATTGTTTGTTAATTTCCTTAATTATTAATAGTATAATCGAATTGATGCTACTCAAAGAAGAATTTAACACAGTTGCAAGTGATTTCGGTAACGATACCATCAGTATGGAAAAGTTAAAATGTTGATACATCATCATAAATTAATATTGAGGTAAGTTAGTATTATTTTATTTTACTTGTTGTGGATGTTGTATACTAATGTACTCTTTCAGTTGTATTAAGAATATGGAGAACATTTATTCAATTTTATTTCTAAATCAATTTGTGAGCAGCATTATAAGCATATGTACAGGATTGGTAAGCATGATAGCAAATGGGTAAGGTTTTTACCTTTCACGTTTGTAGATATATTATGTAAATGTCAGTTTATGGTAGAAATATTTAAAAAACTCTGCTTACCTGATGGACTTGTTTAAACTAATTAGTACACTAAATTATTATTAAATAATTGACTTACTTGTAATTAGATATTATTTAAAGCAGCTCACAATTGTTCAAAAGCAACAACAGTTCTTCTTCTTCTTCATTCTCATCGTCCTCTGTTTACGCTTTATTCTCTTTTGTTTTTAGGGAGAATAACAAGAGCGAAGACTACGGAATATATTGGTCTCTTGAACTGTCTTTGTTCATAAAATGAACTAAGGATCAGAGCTTAAAATCAACCGCTTGAAGAGATCTTCGTTCATTTTTAGACGATTTATTTTCTTGGTATGCTGCTCTTTATATCTTTTTATATCCTTATATATTTATTTTTGGCTTCCTGCGCTTTTTCCGAAAGTTCACCTTATTGGTCATATTGCCTGATTGATGACAGTAGCTCCTTGTACTAAAATGTTATGGACTGATGAAGGCATATAATACCACCCATAAAAGACACACATTTTTTGCATCTTGTATGCAGAATTCTTCAATATTTTCTATGTTAATTTCAAAACCACACAGTAAAAAATGGAGTGTTAACTTTTACACTCAAATAACACCCAGAGTGGTTCCTATTTATCCACACTGATGAGTGTAAATAACATTGGTCTTAAAAGTGGTAAAATATATAACACTTTAACCTTCAATGCAGGTTAAAGTCATGGACACTGAGTGTAAAAATGACAACCATATTGTTGTGTGAGAAAACATTTGTTGAGTGTAAAGTATGCACGAACTGAGTGTTAATTTCCCATTCTTTTAGTGTAGAAATTATTGCTTATAATGGTAAGGAACATTTTTTTAATGGAAAAGGAACCAATTATAGTGGTTACAATCATTTATTGGAGTGTACAAAAAGAAAAAAGTAAAAAAATAATGCACACAAATATTAGTTTTATTTTAAAACAAAATGCAAAATATAAATACATTCTAAATCTAAATAATCCAATGTAAATACATACTGTGATGATTTTCCTTCATTATTTGAAAATCATGAATTCTTAATTTTGTTACCCAATGTAAAAATGTTCAAAGTTGACTGTTTGTGTTTATCATTTGTAATTATGAGTTTCTGTAATTAAAGTTTTATTAAAATTATTTACACATTCTAATTTACATTACAAACCTTACCTGTAATTATAGAAACGACATTTAATGTCACTAATCACATGTTAATAATCACACGTTTTATAAACACATGTGCGCCATCTTTTTAAGCTGAGTTCGGCCGTCCAAATACCGCCTACTATACCGACATATATACTTCATCATATGTAGGTACTACATAGCAGGAACCAGAAACGGTTTTACACTTAAATGGTTCTTTGTAAACCAAAAATCTGAAAATAATTTTATCTATTATTTATCCATAATTCACGTAAACATTATTATTTATATTTATGCACAATGATGATTGAAATTACAAAGGATCAACATGGCTGCTAAAACTCTTACATAAGAAAAAGCTGAATAGACACAACCAGGACTGGAAATTATAGTTTTAAAATCTTACCTAATTGCACAATATCGTAGAAAGATGCATCCTCTTCTATTTTAGCATATTTACTTTTATTGGCTAGTTGAATCTTAAAAATCATTGTGACTTTCAAAGACAACTAACTACATTCAAACACAAACAGTAAATAAAAGTGCTCACGGTCAATCGTGATTATTCGCGTTGGAGGTGAATGTTCGGTGTATGACATCGCGAGGGTTAAATCTGTTTTGTTGGCAATCTCATTAACACTCTTTACTGCTGTTAACATGCTAGAATAGTGAAATACATTTTCTGAAAGATGACTCTTACACTAACGAGAATATCTTTACCAAATTCAAATGATTTGCACACCAAAAACATTATTTTTAACCATTTTTTAAATTAAGATAACACTCGTAAGAAAATTGTTGCTGCGTGTTAATTTTGGTTGTTAATTTCATTCACATGAGTGTAGAAATTCACACTCAGATATTTCACCACACCAAATATGTTTTTCACCACCACTGCATTTTTTACTGTGCACTATTGATAGTTTTTAAAACAACGAAAGACTTCCTAATTAAATCTTCATCTACTCCTATATCAATAAATAACAGAGATTATCCAATATCCAAGAAAGGCCGAGCACAAGATCAGTCTTGTCTTTTTGTGATAGACCAAGTTCCTGTTCACGCAAGCTGAACTGTACCGCTGCAAATAACTGTTGATGATTATATTTTCACCCGGCCGGTTCTTTCGTTCTATCACTTGCAGCTTGCAGTGCAATTATGTACGTGCAAAAACTATAAGAATCGATGCTACAGCTTTATACGTCTCATCATAGTTGTCGAGGTAATAGTTGAAAGTGGTTCCAAGCACAAAAGGACTCGATTGTGTCTTAAAACTCTAATTTTGGTACACACAGAGAAAAATGCAGTAACGTAGTTTTGCACAACGTTGGTTAATTGTGATTGTACGATTTTTTTGTACAATTGGGTTCCATTATTTAAAAGCGTTGCGTATCTTTCTTAATAAGGTTGTTTGAAGACGTCGTGAAATTTGATCTGACAAATTGTGCAAAGCAAATTGAAGTAACTAAAGGAATTAATAATTCACAAAATTGTGCTGCGTCTGTCCACAATCTTGTTGTATATTTAGATACAAGTTGCTTAACTGTAATCATGTACAGTATTGTGCAGCTTTTTAATTGTATATGATGAAAAAATGCAAATAAAATTTGAAACTGTAATACAATTTGAGTGAAATCTTATATCAAGATTATTTTTAATGTGGGATTGACCTATTGCATTTATTTCCCCCTCAGATCAGAGACTCCAGACATAAACAAACTGCAAAAAACGCTGTGCTACGTGGAAATTGAACACATTCGTTTAGTAAGTTTGTGATAGTTGCAGAAAACAGATATAATATAGGTGAATAAAAATTTAATTAATGTAAGTATTTTTAATTTTTTACCCTATATTTTAAATTATTATTATTATGATTGGGTACGCATTTTATTTACTCATTTATTTTATGCAAGTACTATGTAATAAATAACTAATTTATACATTCATTTTCCAGGCGTAATTGGGTGCGGAGTTTTCTCTTCTTCTTGGATCAACCACTTTACAAACCAAATTTTCCAATAATTCAGAAATGGACCGATGATGATCTTCCAGTGTTTGGCATTGTTGAGAAAATAATAAAAAGTTCATGGTTGCAACATAAAAATTTACTTTTATATGCCATGATTTGTTAGTAATTTAAATAGTAAATCGTTTTATTTTAATTAGATCGTTTGCTTAATTTGTATTTTTCTTTATATGAATGTTTTCTCTTTGTATTTTTGCGTTTAAATTAAATATATAATTGTTTAATAAAATTATCCACAATTTGTGTTATTAAATCACCCAGTGTTTAGCGTTTCTTTCAGCAATATTAAAGGTTAAAGAAAAATAAGCACAATATTGTGCAAATATGCACTAAACTACTATATACACAATTACTACAATGTTCGTATGTGTTTCCAACAGCATTGTGCAGAAATTCGACATATGGATCGCAAGTGTTTAATACAGCATTGTGCAAAACTACCCAAGCAGCATTTTTAGTCATCGCTACGTACCAGCAACTACCGGTGGAACTATTAAGTTTCGCCACTAGTCACAAGCACGTAATTGTTACGGTTTTGTTACGTGCCTGGAACCAAAATGGGGAACAATTTTTGGGTAGCAGGTACGTGGCGGCGTAGTAATTGCTACTTTCGTGGAACTTCTTTTCTCTTTGACACATCGTGTCGCGTAGTTGCTCTCTCTTGCTCTTGCAACTTAACAAATATTCTATCATTACTATATAATGCTGGATCGTGTCACAAAATGAATTACCAGTTTATTTGTAATACGTACTTAATACAAAGAACGATGAAATGTTTGATTATTTTGTCATTCCAGTACACCAAAATTATAAACCATTGCAACTTTTCTGTTAAATATGATGATGATAGATCGAAAAATAACAACGCGCCTTCTTTAAATATATTTTTTAGTAAAAAAATGTCTAATAAAATATGATAAATATACACGAAATACTTATAAGTTGATACACATGATGGAAACCATTTTTATATTATTCCTGTTATGTTCTTTTATGTGCTTAAATGAAAGATACTCAATTATTGTCATTAATTAACTTTATTAATAATGAGTGAGCAGGGCGAGTTACATACACAATGCATAGACTGTAGAAGACGTGTATCCTCCAAGCCGGCTCAAGTGTTACTGACGCTCGCCCAGGGGACGGGCCAGGATTGGTTAGTTACATCACTACAAATAAATGTTGCCAACGTCAAGCTACATACATAACAATCCATACGGCACAATTTCGCACCAATTGTTATTTTTATTGAAGGTTATATAGTAAAACATCTATTAACAATCATAACAAATTGCAAATTGATTAATGATTATTGATTAATCCAACATTTTACAAGTAAATATGGAGATGGAGTAGTTTATGAAAAATTACTTTAATGTGATTCTCCTGGGTAGCAAAACGTAAGTTTTACATTCAATACTACTGTAATGTTTTAAAAACTTTAAAGTAGCTTCGGGCAAGTTACTGCTACAATCATAATACCACTTTGAAGTTGCAACGACTTTAAAGTAAGTATACTAAGTGGCAATACCGTTCCACATACTTTAATAGTTACTCAGAAGTAATGAAACTACATAGTTCCAATAAATAGTAGAAACAACTACACAATTACTAAAATATTCCGAATTGAAGAAATTAAACCTATAAAGTCATAAATTTAGTTGCAGTTACGTAACAACTACTCAATCAAAGTTCCGATCTCAGTTACTGCTACTTAAATGCTGCTTGGGTATGCTACAAAATGTAGAAGATTCTTTAAACAAATTGTTTTAGGTAGTTACCTATTTGGTATGGAGATAAAAATTATAAGTTGTTTGGATGAACATTACAATTTGTTTTGCACAAACCAATGCAATTATATTGCACAAATTGTTCCTGTCACCGTTTTAGGCACAATTTGTTTTAATCTTCTAAACAATTGTGCACTAAATATACAAACATTTCTCTCTGTACAGGTTGAGATCGACCACTATAAAGATCGTAAAAATTTTGATTGGAGTTATCCACTTTCATTTTCTGAAAGGCTTTCTCGAAATCAGCTGCAATTCCATCCTGATACATATGAAACCGGATCTGAACAGCTGTAATTCGTAAAAGCAAGTTTGGGCCTTTCTCTAAACAGTCGGTAGAGGTGAACTTTTCTTTATTTTAATGGAAGTTCAACAAGCGGGACGAATAGGTGTAGTGGCGCTTTCTGGCTTCAAAATTGCATGGTGATGGAGGTAGTGATTATAGTTCATATTCGCCTCTTGAACAACTTCTTTTATAATTCTATCTTCCACCCAGGTCTTGAATACACTGTTGTAAGCCTTCAGCATATTCATCTGCTGCAGTCTATTGGTCGCATAAAATCAATGTACACTTGATACCGCCCTTCCCTATTCAGAGTGAACAGAGTGATGCAGTTATCGTGGTGAGCTCTTTGCATTTCGCTTATAAAAACTGGTTTTCTTTACAAATAAAAATTATATTTTTCGTTTACGTTTCGGAATTAATACTCTTAAGTATCAGAAGTCTATAAATTAAAGTTTGTTAACTTCCATAATGTATAAAATATAGTGTTTAAAACTGTATGGATAAAAGTAGCCTTGGATAACAAATATCTACAACATACTGATAAACAATTTCAATAATCTGCTTACATTATATACATATAGAGTGGTCTTTTGAACATGTCACCACCTTCCTGTTGTCTGTGTAAACAGACTTTCTCTTCAAAATCTCCAGGTATGTTATGTAGTGGCCTGTGCAAGTCTTTTCACCTTACCTGTGTGAATCTCCCAATGGATATATCACCGCTTCTTAAGGCAAATACAGGGTTAATTTGGAGATGTGCAAACTGTATAAACCATCCTACATTTGTTAATAGAACGGAATTATCGGAGTTATTAAACCAAAAATTAAATGAAGTAGTTACTTCCTTAAACGTCGGTTTTGAGAATTTTAAAAAGTCCTTTATGGAAACTGCCGTTAAATCACTTTCTGAATCTATTTGCAACTCTACTAATTCCAATACTGCTACTTATGCATCCAAAGTTAGTAATGTCACTTCTCAAGCAAGAGTAATAGTCAAGCCTAAAGATCAAACCCAAGATAAGATGATAACAAAATCCGATATATTAAAAAATGTCGACCCGACCAATATTCAAATTACAAATGTAAAATCAGTAAATCATGGTGGGATTGTTTTAAAACTCCATAATCAAGACGACACAGAGAAATTTAAGTCACTAACTAATTCTGATTTATCCAATAAATATGATATTAAAGTTGTAAAAGGCATAATGCCTAAGATAAAAATAGTAGGTCTTTCTCAGGATTTAGATGATCTCACTTTGTGTCGTTATCTTTTTAAACAAAACCAAAGTGTCATAACAGACAATTCAGTCTGCAAACTTCTCAAACATGGACCTACAAAGAAAAATTGTAACATACATCAGGCAGTATTTCAAGTGGACATTGATACTTATAAAAGAATGATGGATGCAGGGCGGGCATTGATAGGACTTGACTCCTGCGCTATATATGACGCCGTTGATATATTACGATGTTATAATTGCAACGGTTACCATCACTCCGCAAAAAGCTGCAAGAATGACATGAAATGCCCCCGGTGTGCAGAAAATCACAAACTTAAAGATTGTTCTTCCGACAAACTTTGCTGCGTTAATTGTATGCGTCTCAGAAGTGATTTACCTTCGGAGGTTGATGTACAGCATGCTGCCTGGGATAAAAATACGTGCCATGTTTATAAGCAACTTCTGTCCAAACTTAAACGCGATGTCTTGCCGACTTCACAATAGCAACTACTGTCATCTACGGCAGATAAAAACACATTTATATTCAATAAATCGCTGAACTTTGTCTATCAGAATGCAAGAGGCATCAATACTAAACTGAAGGACTTATCCTTGAATATATTAAATTGCGAGATTGATGTAACATGGTTGAAACATGGCTTCAACCACATATTAGTAACTATGAGATATTTACGCAAGCGTATGTCGTACACCGAAAGGACAGGAACCTATTGATGACTGGAAAATCTACTGGTGGCGGTGTGTTAGTGGCTGTGAGATCCGATTATCTGTCCGAAACAGTATCTATCAGTCTTCCAAATTATGATGTGATTTGTGTGAAAATATCGCTTCTAAATAAACACCACATCTTTATCTTAGCTATTTACATACCTCCTGCATTATCTATTGGTGATTATGAAACACTCCTGGATGCTATATTAAATTTACAGTTTATATTTCATGACAACTGTATAATAATTGGAGACTTTAATTGTTGGGATTTTAGAAAATTTCATTTCAATGATAATTATCCTTTAGATACATTATCTGGTCAAACCAAAAGTATCATCAATTTAATTATTATTCTAAATTTTCAACAATTAAATTCTGTGGTTAATGTTAATGATCGGCTTTTAGACTTAGTGTTATCTAATTATAAGCTTGATGTAATTAAAGAACTGCATCCCTTACTACCCGAGGACTTACACCATCCTGCACTAAACTTTAGTATTGAAATATCCCCCAAAAAAGTGAAGCGCTGTAAAGGTTCAGAGCTAGTCTACAATTTTAAAAGTGCTGATTTTCTTTTGCTATATAATTTAATGCGAGATGCAGACTGGCCCGATATATCTGATTTAACTGATGTTAATTTAGCTGTAAATGTTTTTTATGATAAGTTCTACTCTATTTTAGATCAATGTGTGCCAAAAATGATTAAAGGCAAATCCAAGTATCCTCACTGGTTTAGTAATGATATTAGGAACAAAATAAAACTTAAAGCAAAGTATAGAAAACAATACAAAAACACCAAGAACGAAACTTATTTAAATAACTATAAGCAAGTTAGATCTGAAACTAAGATACTCATACACAATGCTCATGCTGCCTATCTAAGAGATGTTGAATTGAACTTGAAAGAGAATCCAAAATATTTCTGGCAGTATGTACATTCTAAAAAAGGTACACATGGCATACAGGTACCTATGGTAGATAATGAGGGTGCTCCTTTGACGAACGGTCCCGATATTGCTAAAGCTTTTGCGAAATATTTTGGTAGTAACTTTACTGAACCTGATTCTAATAATGCAAGTATTGATATATCCATATTGCCTTACGGTATAAGTAATACAATCAGTCTTAACAAGATCAACACTGATGACATATTAACTGCCATTCGCCAATTGAGTAACTCTAGATCTATGGGATCTGATAATATTCCGGCTTATATAGTAAAGGGTGTGGCTGAATTTCTTACAGCTCCTTTAAAGAAACTTTTTAATTTATCACTGGTAACAAGTACTTTCCCTTCAAAGTGGAAAGATGGAAAGATCATTCCAATTTATAAAAGCGGATCTAGGGCCGAAATAAGAAACTATCGCCCAATTGCCCTTTTAAACACTTTCTCAAAAGTCTTTGAAATTACATTGAACAATTCGTTAAGACCCCAACTATCCAATATTATTTCCACAACTCAGCATGGATTTCTAACAAAGCGATCCACTACAACAAATTTAGCAGTTTTTTCCCAATGTGTTTCGGAAGCTTTGGAGAAGAGATTTCAGGTGGATGTTATATATACAGATTTCTCCAAAGCTTTTGATACTGTTGACCACAGACTCTTGTTAAACAAATTAAATAAAATAGGTTTTACCAATAATTTAACTACATTTTTTTATTCTTATCTAACGTCTAGAATTCAGACTGTGTATTGTAATGGGTATCGCTCCAGTGATTATATAGCTTCTTCCGGTGTGCCCCAAGGTAGTGTCATCGGCCCACTATTTTTTATTTTATTTATAAATGATATATCGACTCAGGTTCACAACAGTGAAAATCTCATCTATGCTGATGACTTCAAACTTTTTAAAGTTATAAGAAATCAACAAGATTGCCGTTTGTTACAAGAGGATTTAAATCGCATTTATAAGTGGTCCATTGATAATAGGTTATATTTCAATATAACTAAGTGCAAATCCATGTCGTTTTCACGTAGGGTTAATATAATAGATCATACTTATAAAATGGATGATAATACTCTACCTAGAGTAACAGAATGCAATGATCTGGGAATTCATTTCATATCGTCATTTTCTTTTAACTGTCATTATGAGATTGTGGTTAACAATGCATTAAAACAATTGGGGTTTATTTTTAGGAATACTAAATCTTTTACAAATATTGAGACAATAATGATTCTGTTTAATTCCCTAGTGCGCACAAAACTTGAATATGGATTAATCATATGGAATCCCATATACACATCTCACATAATACAAATTGAAAGGGTGCAGAAAAAAATGCTGAAGTATTGCTTATACAAAGATGGTAATATTGCGAATGTCTCTAAGGATTACAGCTCATTACTTAATCACTTTAACATAAAATCTCTCTCTTCGAGGAGAGAAAGTCAGTTATTGCTATTTTTATATAAAATCTTAAATTATATGATTGATGCTCCATTTTTATTATCTAAAATTAATATAAAAGTTCCGGATATAAGAACCCGCAATAATAGGCTTACATTTTATTATACTTGCCCTAGGACAAACTCTCACCTTATGGAGCTAGACTTGGATTTGTTTAATCTATCATTTCATCAATTTCGTAAATTAGTGAATGATTATGTCTAATAATTATAATCATGTCTAAGGTAATTGTAATATCTAGGGTATCTGCTGTTATCAGTTGCAATTATATGTTCGTAATGCTCAAACTATCTGTACTAGCTATTTTAAGTTCACGATTGATATATTTATGTTATTGCTATTTTCCACACATGTTATGATGTATATTTCCTGTAAATGGAACTTGTTTCTGTTGGAAATAAATATAAATATAAAACAACAACAATAAACAACACTTTGCAACATCGTTTTTCTAAAAGACAATCAATCACGTTTGTTAGTCAAAAGATCTTTAAATGAACGAAAAGAAAACAAACTGAAATAGTGCTTACAATAAACCTTGTCTAATCTTAAAACTTATTAAAAGCAAAAAAATTAAAATAAATTTAAAGCGGCTCTGCTCACAGCAATAGCATATAAATTTAAATCAGTTAAAAGAGCTACAATAGTCTGATATTTGGTTTAAAATTGTTCAATGCAATTGACAAAGCGATTAAATCATTGGATTAAGTGTGCTGGCGATAGTTTCTAATTAATCACAAATTGACTTTCAATATTGTTTTCGTTTAGTTTGATTTGTTTAGTAATTATTAGTTTATGCACAGAGAATGTTGATTTTTCATCTTTAACAGGACGACATTTTAAAAACGACAGAACATCAAATACGTTTAATAAACATTTAACTCTAATTATATGAGAATTTTCAGAAATTAATACTGATAGAAGTTGGCTATAAGGTATCCAGGGTACTAACAACTTTAACAACAGTTGACCTTTCAGATTTATTTTAAGTGCTAGAAGAACTACAGTTTATTTTTTTCTATTTTCCAACTCAAGGTCACAGGATCTAAGGGAAATGTTGCATTTCTAATTTTGACACCAGAAAAACAATCTGGTTACAAAAATTGTCACCATCAAAGTGACATCGTAAACAATAATGTCAACGAGTTCAAAACTTCAGTTTTACATGGAAGAAGTTATAAATGTAATAATACTATTTGTGTGGAAATAAGTTCAAATATTAAGAATAACTTATTAAATTATAGCTATTCTGTATTGTTAATTGCAGCAGCTAAAAAAGGCATTCGTCCAACAATTAACCTTCAATTCTGTTTCTACCAACACGAATGAAAAATTTTAAGAAATTCACATTCAAATCTTGTACCAACTTTATGGCGAAAAATATGTCATTAAATTAGCTAATAGAAAAAAATCAACTTTACGAACGTTACGGCTAAATATCATAGAAAGATTGGATAAGCGTTGCCTTAGTAATGTCACACAGTAACAACACTTTTCTAATTCTGTGCCAAATTTTATGATTATTTGTAGTCTAGGAGCAGCGTACCAATTCGACATGGTCGTCCGGACTCTATGACACACTGGTTTTGAGAACGGTTTTTATGTAGATTTTCCTGCCGAATCCGAATCTGGAGGGCGCCCGTCGATTTGGAATGACCTTGACTCTTAAAAAGTGATTTTTACGTAAAATCCCAAAAAATAAAAAACGCGCTACTTGTTAGTTTGCATCATCATAACATTGTCTTTGGTGGAACTTGAAAGTTAATTGTTATTTCAAAATCTCCCCAGAAATGTAAATTGCAATCTACTACTTAAAATTTAGTTTTGAGAAAAAACATCAGAGAAAATTGCCATTTTGTTATGCTATGTCATATTTCTGCACTAAGATCTTCACCATGTGAAAAACTTTTTTATTGGAAGAGATAGACGCTTATATAATGGAGACTATATTTAGTAAAAGGTCAAAAGAAGTTTTTGGTGAAAAAATCATACCGCTATCTGTAATACAGACGAAATTATTGAAATTTCAGTATCTGCTACGCAGGCGACTATGACACTCGCGCTTCAACAAAGCAGCTAAACGCATAATTATGTGAGTGTAACAAATAAGCTGTGATTTGTAGACCTTATTATTTTATTCTATGACATTTGCATTTAAATGGACAAGGTATTGTACGCTGTACATCATTCGTATAACATAATATACATTATATACTTATTATATAAAATATGGCTGGGATGGGATGCCAATAACGTTGCGATAGGTGCTATTGTTCTATCTGCATCCATAGTCCATCTACATATATACATAATCCATTCCCCTTTTACCGCATTTTGCAGTGTCGGGGCGCCACACAAACTAAACTCTTATGGGAGTGCAACGGAGGTAATGGAGCTATTGCAGCAAGTACACTACGCTTCCCCGTACTTTATCACTCATACAACTTTCATACCTTAACCTAAGGAGCTCAAACACGATAGTACTAAATTTTTAAAATTCAGTCGCCACTGAGGTTTGAACCCCTGTCCCTCTGAACGAGAGGTAGGATCTCTACCACTCGACCACGGAGGACCTATAGTCCATCTAAATTCTAGTATTTCGGGAAATTTAGCATTAACAAGTTGTAAATTGTAACATTTTTGAGAAAATAAATCTGAGAAAATTACAATTCTATTTTACTACGTCATATTTGTGCTGAAACTAACATAATGCGAGAAAGTTTTTTATTATAAAAGATAGACGGTTATAATATATATAATCCGAGGCTCGTAGCCAGAATTTTCTTTCGGGGGGGGGGGGAAGGGGGGCTAACATATTAAATCAAAAAAAATTATTTTATACAATAAAATAAACAGGGCTAATATGATGCTATTTTTACATGAAAAGAAAAGGAATAAAATAGTATCATTTTAGTCTGGGTGTCCTAGATCATTATGAAATCAATAGTACATACTGCCACTAGGTACTAAACAGTGGTATTAAAAAAAATATTAGTAAAGATCCCATTGTAAATCATCCAGGAATATGTTAATTAACGTTTTATCTGACCCAGATTTTTTTGTAAGTAATAACTCAGAACAAAGAATAATCATTCATAAAACAAAACTCTAATATTCGCAATATTGAAAAATATATTTATGTTAAAATGTTGAACATTGCTATTTTGTTAAAATAATTTAGTAATGATCGCTTGAGATCCCAAGTTGAAATTTGGCACACATATTTAAACCAGTTGAGAATGCGCAGAGCTAGCATTGCCATGACGAATAAAAACAACTGTATACTTAATAAACTAATTTATTTTTGAAAACTAATGTTCACGTAACACATTAGTTGTCATAAAAACTAAAATTCCTAAAAGTCCTAAAATTTTTCGTTAAAAAAAGGAAAAAAAAAGTTGCTAAAAATGTTTATTTTTTCGTAAATTTATAAAAAATACAAAATTTTTCATTTTTCAAAAATTTACCGAAATTTTCGGTGGTCATTTTGACCACTTTCCCGAAGGGATACAAAAAAAATGTTTCAACCAAAAGTTTCTTCACGAATTCAGAGACGAACTTTTTGTTCGTCGAAAATATGCAACTCTTTGTCCATTTTTTTCAGAATCTCTAATCATATATTTTCTGAGACTGAAACATTCAAGGTCAAAAACTTCAGGGGCCCAATATAATTTTTTTTACATATTAAAGTAAGCCATGATGTAAGCCCATCATTTTAAAGGCCAAATAATGGACTTCAAAATAATTTTTGTTTCATTTCTTTATTTTATTTCTATCAAACGTTATAAAGGATGTCCTCAAAATCATTCATTTTTGTACACTTTAGAAGGGCACAACTCAAAAACCACTTTATTAAAAAAGATAATATTTTATATTTTTACTTATCTTTAGGAGTATAACAGTTTTGCCAAATTTGTAAAATCAAAAAGGGTAAGAGGGTGATGGTCAAAACTTCAAAAAAATTGGATCACTTCATGTGGAATTACCCTATAGATTATATAGATGTAAGACATTTGCCGTAATAAGTCGTTCTGAAAATCTGAATGTCACAAATAATATAGACATCTTTCTGAGACCATATATCCCTATTAATCCGGAATTAGGAACTATGTTCCTATGTCATTATTCTAGCCTGGAGTGCTTTGCCCGCGTTGTGATAGTTTACGTTCTTGGTGTTTCATTAATCCAAAAAGGACTGTGGTAATATTTAGAATCTGTTTTTTTTTTCGTTTTTAGTAAAGGTTTTCGTAAATGTGATTTGGTGTTTTATTGATCTAATGTTGGATGTGCCGACAGACTTGCATATTAAATTACTTAATTAAATCTAAATCTTCAGATCACCATTTCTGAACTTAACTCCTTAAAATCAGAGGCTCATGAACTCTAGCCAGTTTGAATTCAGAAATAAAACCTTGGATAGTTCAATTGATTTCAGCATTAAAGAGCGAGTTTACGCACAACAACGGTTTTGCGTTTATTAAGAGATGCTCGTTGGCAACTGTACCGTTTAGTACTTCACGTCCTGCTCACATCACAACCACATTGACATTTCCGTCTCAATTCATCTGAACCCTAAAATCTGTAACGTTTGATTTTATGATTATGAAATGTTCTCTATTGGGACATAACTATTTCAAAATTTTATTGAACACGACCTAGAAAGAAATTTATTCATTCTCTTTGTTACAGTATTTCCCCAGATCTGCAGCACTTACTAAAATATGCAACATTTATTATGACGATCTTGAGTCAACTGTTCGTCTATTGTTCTGCTGGAAGTTATATTATTGATGAAGTAATTTTCAATTTTTTGCGATTAATTAAAATCTCAACGATAACATCTTTTCTAGAGTGAAAGCGTATCTATGGCTGTATACCAATCAGATTGGTGGGTAAAGACACAACCGGAAATCAGGAGAGCTTACGCAATAGTGATTCAAAGAGCAAACAAGACAGAAAAGTTAACGGCTGGAGGGATGTTTACACTAAATTTGGAAAGCTTTACAAGTGTTAGTAAAATTCAGAAATGAGTATTTATTATTAATTAATGATAAATAATTGATATAATGGATTTTTCTAGATTGTCAGGAGTTCATTATCGTTCTTTACATTGGTACAAGCTCTTTATACGAGACCACAAAATACTTAGTTATTTTAATGCTTGTTATTCTGGTTACTAGTTTTTAATAGTAATTAAATTAATTATAAGAAATTAATATACAATGAGCATAATGTAAGGTAGTACACACTCATTTTGTAAAAAATGACAGTTGACCATGCTTTACTTTTTATAAAAGTGTCACCACTGACAATAATTTTGTCACCTGTGGAAGCAAGTTTTTTATTTGTGAGATATTTAGGCATTTACGAAAATTAAATACAGTTGATGAGATTACTATTTCTGTCTGTCTATAATGATTGATTGAATCTTAGCAACCGACTTTTGTATTTGTATTATACAGTGTGGGATTAATGGTTTTTTAAAAACGCTGAAACACGTCGATTTTGTTTTTTAAAAATACACATTAATACTAATACACATAATACATAATAATTCACCTTCCAACATTCATTTGTTTCGAAGTTATGACGTCACCACAAAAATTTTTAAATGACAATATAGAATTTTAATAGTGGAATCCGATAGTGATTTTTCTTCCCTTTATGATCATGCAAATAAATCATAAGGTTGCATAACAAAAATTCTGTGAAAAATCGAGCTGAACATTTAATGTTGATATTATGGTACTTTTAATTTTTAAAACATAATAAACAAAAAATTCTTAACTGAACAATGAAAATTAAGCAAAAAGGTCTGAAATATTATTATCTTGGGTAATACTAACATTTAGCGCCGTGTCCACATGCGGGACACTCCCGTTGCGAGCTCGCTGCGGGCCCGCAAAAATCAGTTCACACTACACGGTGAAATGACGCACAGTAAACAATCTACTGCCATCAGAAATAGATGTATATTGCAGAAAACTAGTTGTATTTGCTTATATTATCTACAAAATGTTTATTTTGTGGTTAAAGATAATTGTCGAAGGTTTTGTATAATTAAATAACACGTTTATAATTTAAGACAATGTTTATTAAGAAAGTATACAAACACACAAAATAAAACTTAACTAAGGTTCGTCCCATAATTCTTCATACTAAAAGCATAATTAAAGCAATACAACTACAATATATGTAGTAATAATTAGTATTTAGTAAAGATCTTAAGGGGGCTAGAGAAAGCTTGTGAATTTCGCTTTATTCTTTTTATAAATTATTTGAAAAGTTTTTTTTGAAATCTAACGTTACACAAGTGATTGTATATCAACAAATATTATAATAAAATAGCGAACGCCCTTTCAAATTAATTTTTGTATGTATTATCTTGGACAAAAGTATTCTACTTTTGATTCAAGTTTTCTATTTAAATAAGAATAAAGTCCAAGATATAGCCCCCATAAGCAGGTAGGTATTTCTAAATTTAATAATACCCACAGTAAGTAGTTTTATAGAATTTTATCGGAAATATGTTTAAAAACCCTAGTTATTTATATTAAGAAGATAAAAGTGAACCAAAACTTAATTTCTAAATAAAAAGGTTTAAAAACATATGACTTAAATTTTAACTACATGCTTAATGTTTTCTATTTCCCTTCACTTAACAATACTTGTCATCCTTTTCATTAAATTTTGACAAATAACACCAATAAACAGCTGAATATCCAATAATTCTTCAAAATTATAGACCTCACCATTGCTAATTCTATTACCATTCTTGCGTCAAACGCCCGCATGTGTGAACCGCACAATATACAACAAGGTATCTTGAGCCCGTACTTGCGGTTGCGTCAACCTTGCGGGGCTGTAGAGATCTACGTCAAGAAACGCCCGCAAGATGCTTGCTGCGAGCTCGCAAGGATGATGCACTATGTGTGAACTGCACCATTTAACTTATAGTATCGTGGACCGCATTTGCGGGCCCGCAGCGAGCTCGCAACGGGAATCCCCGCATATGGACGCAGGCGCGCATTTTTCTATACGCCACACGTGATCGAAAATCGGCTCATGCCCGAATTCAGGTTCTAAGCGCCACTTGCGATTGCAAATCACCCGAGCAAACAGCACACGTAATCGCAAATAAACTTCCACGTGGATATAGTAATAAAATAAATAAGACACAAAATTGCTTTTTATAGAGAGAAAATTTCACTTACTTCATTCCGCGAGTATAATTTTCACATTGTTTTGTAATAAAAAAGGGTTATTTTTCTGAAGGAGGGAAAATAATCCTACACAATATTCAGAGTATTACTTAATTGTGTACGAAAAATTTAAGGGCGTATTCCTAAGCTAATTTTATGAAAAAAAAACTATATAAACATAGATTCACAAATGCCTATTACGTAATTAGAAAACACGCTGAGTATTACATATTTTATTAAGCACATTCTTGTTTATTTAAAAAAGAAAATGGCTACATCAGCTACACTTCAAAGATATCAAATCTAAAAAAAAAATTACTTGGCAATCTTTCGAGCTCCCAAAGCTCGATTTTGTTCTACACAAGTACTTAGACTATGTGGAGCTAGATTTTCATTTTTCTTGGAATTAGCAGGTTTTCTCCCAGACTGAAACCGCCTTCTGCCGGTGAATTTAGTTTTTCTTCTGGCCACACTAGTTGGTTGTACAGAAATTTCCACCCCTCTTCTTCTTGTGTGGACCATTTGTCTTTTTAAAGAAGAACTAGGTTGTTTAAATGCCGTGTACAGTCCACTTAAAAGAGAAGATGAACTATTGATATTTTTGCGTAATTTTGAATACAGGCTTTGACCCCATCTTGAACATTATCTGGATCACCTTTAAGGTTCTTTAATACTTTGTTGTCTAGATCAGTTATGAATTTTTTCCAGTCACTTAATAATTCTGTATTTGCCTCGTCAACATCTCTTAGTTTTATTGTACCGCTGTTTTCAAAATTCGTATCACTTGTATCATCAACTACATTATCCACAATGAGATTTGGCTGAGTAATAATTTCATTTTTATCCGATTTTTGATCTGACTAAGAGATTTCATCCGGTGTATTTTCGAGAAGCAAAGGTTGAAGTAAATGTGCAGGTGGCTCACTTGCTGTAGCGATTTCATATAAAAATTTTTTTTGCTTTTCTGACAAAATATTGCAAGCACTATTAATGTTAAATTTCTTTATGGCTCCAGCCTGATGCTTGCACATTTTCCCCGTTTGACCTTGTGGACAGGAACATATGCAAATTTCCATATCAATAAAATATAGTTGTTTTTTGTCTGAACTTAAAACAGTATATTGCAAGCAACCTGTATTAGTGATGGTTTCGAGATCAACGTCTTTTTCATCCGGAGTATATCTTTTTATATTTATTTTGTTTAACACTAAATCCAAAAGTCTTTGTTTGTAATACATACAGAAACTCACCACAATAAAATCGACAAGCTGAACGAGATTATAGGCTTTGGTTCATTCCAAGGGAATATCTTTAAATAGGCGGAATATGACTTCAATCATATTATTTGTGTTTGAACCGCTAGTTAAAAATTGTTTTCTATAGTATAAGCACCACATATGTTTGCGTTTTATAAGGTTTTGTACGTAACATTTGAATTGTGGATACTGGTTACATTTTTCAAGTAATATCATCAACTTGTGACTCAGATTCAGTGCTCTGTAGAACAGCTCTAAAACTGCGATACAATTTTTGTCGATCTTCTTGAGCTATTTGGTTGGTAGAAGTACATACCCACTTCCATACGGCTTTCAATACATGAAACGTACACAGCAAAAGAGTTGAATTCGGCCAAAACATTTCAAGAACTTTTCGTTCCTTTAAGTCGTCATCCGTAATAATCACCTTTAGTAACACCTTTGTTGGCATAATATCTATTAAATTTTTTACGGCTACTTCAAACACCTGCGCCTTTTCTGATGTAGTTATGACACATCCAATAGGAATTCCTCCAATAGATGACTGCGTTACAAAAAAGAAAATTTTGTGATTTTCCACATCACAGTTTCCTGTGGCATCAACGAACATAATTTCAGAGGCTTGAATTAGTAATTTGGCAGCTCTCTGCATCATTGGAGTGCATAACGACACAGTGTAATGATCATCAATTCGCTGTATTTTAAATAATGTATCTGTACTGGACAAGTTCTTTTCTAGATCTTCCAATGTATCTTTACCCGATCTAGAACCAAAAGTCGCCTCGAAATGTTTCTGCCATGTGTTTGAAAAGTCCTTCTTCTTAGGAAAAGCCTGTCTGTCTGCCATTAATTCTTGATATTTATCGCCGTACTCTTCCATTTTGGAAAAACAAAAACTATGCTGAAGCAACGGAATGACCTCTATTAAAATACTCCAAAATCTTTTGAATGGCAATGTCACTGATTGGTCGTTTACTTAAAGCAGCTGCACTAGTAATTGTATGATTATGATTGTTTTTAATCGTTATAAAACACGGCCAATTTTTGATAAGAGAATGCTGCGTCGTGTTAGAAGCCCTTGAATACTGAGTGGGTTCTCTGTTTATTACTATAATCATTTGAGCAGGGCAATCAATATTTTTTGAAAGATGTCTTCTTTTCTTGCTACTGGGTTCCACAAAACGTGTTTGTCTTGTATTAAAGTGACATTGATAATACCTTTTAACTATATTTTTTTTGCTTTTTCAATTGAGTTTTGAATAGTATTTTTAATGGTCCATGTCGTTTTAGACATCATTTGATATTCTGACACCCATTGCTGTAAGAAAAGAGAAGTGACGCAGTTATGTACAAATTAAAAAAAAATGAAATTTAAATATGTGCAGGGTGATCACCTATCATTCCCCCCTCCCCCTCCTTTAACTTTGTTAATTTTTAAGCTACAAAAAACAGAAAAGTAGGATTTTTTATACAGTTCTTGCCCACGTAAGAAAAACGCAGTATTTGCCAATGTCCAAAATATCGTTTTCCGGCCGTTTAATGTAAACCAGAACGCGTTGGACCTGGACCTGGACCTTTTGCGATTGCCAGAACGCGTCTAGCACACAAACAATCAGTCCTAAGACTGATTTTGTCTGTGTCTCAGCTTTATATACCTGTTTTTAGCTAAAAACAAGTTTACAAACATGAGTGCTAACCGCTAATCTGCATTTATTTTTGTACCAAGTGCGTAAAAGTGCGTAAAAATGATGTTTTCACATCTGGCGTAAAGTACTTTTACGCCCTTGGTACAAAAATAACCGCAGATTAGCGATTGGCACCCATGTTTGTAAACTTGTTTTTAGCAAAAAGACTGTAGCTTGTAGATATAAAGCTGAGACACACATAAAATCGGTTTTAAGACTAATTCACTAATTCTTTGTATGCTAGACTCGTTCTGGCAATCCGCAAAAGGTCCAGAACGCGTTCTAGTCTACGTTAAACGACCGGAAAGCGATATTTCGACCTTTGGCCGAAATCGGTGTTTAATCCTAAAACATAAGTACATCGAAAATTATAAGATAATCTATTAAACTGTTTTAAAATTATACCGTGAAAACATTCGCGCAAATAAAGTG
This sequence comes from Agrypnus murinus, assembly GCA_929113105.1. Lineage (NCBI taxonomy): Eukaryota > Metazoa > Arthropoda > Insecta > Coleoptera > Elateridae > Agrypnus > Agrypnus murinus. Next base: position 228,446,779 of record OV816025.1, on the reverse strand, counting down.
AATTAGTTGTTTATATTACAAAAAGACATGTTTTAACTAAAACTTTTATAGTTAAAGATAATTAGTTACTTACCTCAACTTCTTCTTTTGTTTTTAAATTTACTCTAAACGTTTCTTCTGAAATTCCTTTGTAACTGTAGGAATCAGGGAAACAAGCGAAACTATTCATTTTTTCATTAGTTATGAAAAAACATAACCTCTCTTTACTACGTGCTTTCAACTACAAAATATGGGTCTGGTTTCGCGTTGTTAATTTGCGATTACGTGTGCTGTTTAGCTCGGGTGGTTTGCAATCGCAACTGGGGCTTAGAACCTGAATTCGGGCATGAGCCGATTTTCGATCTCGTGTGGCGTATAGAAAAATGCCACCGGCGCTTAATATAACTTTATGTGGTAGTATATAATATGATAATCTAGAATCGTTTCTTATTAAATGCGATCATATCGATCAACATTAAACGTTCAGCTCGATTTTTCTCAGAATTTTTATTATGTAACCTCATGATTTATTTGCATGATGATAAAGGGAAGAAAAACCACTATCGGATTTCACTACTAAAAATTTATATTGTCATTAAAATTTTTTGTCATGACGTCATAACTAACAAACATTTACAATGTTCAGCTCGATTTTTCTCAGAATTTTTGTTATGCAACCTTATGATTTATTTGCATGGTCATAAAGGGAAGAAAAATTACTATCGGACTAAAATACTAAAAATCTATATTGTCATTTAAAATTTTTTGTGATGACGTCATAACTTAGAAACAAATGAAAGTCGGAAGGTAAATCGTACATATTAATCTGTATTATTAAAAAACAAAATCGACGTGTTTCAGCGTTTTTAAAAAAATCGGTTAAGTTTGCTTTTATTTTTAATATTCCATACTTTAATCCCACACTGTATATACAATTTTTAATTCATTCACTGTGATATTAAGAAATCTAACCAAATAACCATATCAGTCTTAATTAAATTCGCAATGTTGAATTTTAAATTATTCAGTACATTAATTACAGCCTCTATAACAACCAGATTACAAGGTGATCTGATGTACAGTATTATATAAAGCGCACTGTATATTATATACAGGGTGTAACTAATATAACTAGAAAACTAGTAATAGGGGGTAGCTGTAATGATTTAGAACATAGTTTTCTTACAAACATGTGGTCGTTTTCGGCTAGTTTCCGAGAAAATAGCATTTCAAATTTTAAGTACGTACTTTATTGTACGCATTTTAAATTAAAAATACTAAAGAAGCAAAGAGAATGTACATGAGTCACTAATTTTCAGGGTAAAATAAACAAAGAAGTTATTTAATAAGCCAGCACACAACACGTGCATGAAAACATGAAATTCAATATTGATGTTATTGTTTATAGTTACGGTCATTTTCGACGACATCGCATGTTTAATTACTATTTCGTATATTGTAATAGGACAGTGCACTTTTAACTTTATTTTTTTCAAGGTAAAACTTGTCATTCTGTTTTTAATCTTCGTGCCGTAAAGTTCCATCATATTTTGTGCGATTGATTCTTTTGATATTTTTTGGTTTCTAGTTAAGTTATTTTATCGGTTTTCACTTAGTTCATTATTTTTAATTAGATTTTGTTTAATGCTGTCCATGTTTATTTTTTTTAATTTAGTACATTAGTGCCTTATTTTTTCCTGTTTATAGTAATTAATTCAATTTTCTTTTATTTATTTTTGGTTATTTAGTTAGTTATTAGTTAGTTTATTACTAGATGGTTGTTTAATTATTATTTACGTAAACTGCTACTATGACAAGCAAGAAAATGAGGAATATGGGCCACAGCAATCATGAGGACGAAAATGTTAAATGCATCCCGGATCTCGCAGTATTTATATGATATCCCTGATGTAATTTAACAGATAAGATATACAGCAGGTGAGCTTGAGGATTCGGGATTCAGAATTCAGTAGCACCCTTCTAATTGTAATTAAGATTAGTAATTAAGTAAGGTTAGTGATGAAAATAAACATCTGTTGCCCCTAGCCATACTCATATCATACGTCGCTCACACTTTAAAGCTTAGATAATATAAGAGTGTTGCTTGCAATCTGATCTCATCTTATTTTTTTACATAAGTGTTGATCACGCGGAAACCTAGATTCTTCATATTCTTGTCGAGGTTATAGTTAACTATGTCGTGGTGTTTTTTAATACAGAATGTTTAACGAGTCCGCTTTTTATTTTCAAAGTGCATAGACGTGTTTGAATTGCTTTATTATCGTCATTCAAACCTGGCATTTATCGACCTAAGGTCAAGTTTAATCCGCAGAAAAACATCAAGTAAGATCTTTATCATCTAAAGACCAATAATAACATAAATTTAAAAATGCAAAACACCAGCGACGGATTCGCGTCTAACCTGATTAATCCTCATCTCATTAACCCCAATATCAGTCCAGAAATTTATCAGCAAAACTCCCAATACGCACCCACACAAACGCTAGTGTATCAGAATTACCCATATGGCTTCCCGGATGCACAGAATTCTGTAAATCTGTAAATCAAATCAATCCCATAAATCCCACATTCAGCCAAATACTCCAGTGGCTACCTATGCCGCCACAAAGCTACCAACAGCAACCAGTGACGTACCCCGCAACTTCACACAACGTAAGCTACTCCTACGGACCGCCAACCAATAATTATTTATTGCAAATCAATCAGCCCAAGGTAGTCCCTCTGAGATAGACATCACGACAGATAATATGTCAACTATTACCCACCTATAGTTCTAAATGACTTTCAAGACATAAAACACAGACCTAAAAGAAAAAAAAGAAAGACTTCCCAAAATGCCACAAACCCGATAACTACACAAAACAGAGTCCAACCACTGCAAAATACACATACATATACAAATCAAGACAAGAAAATGGAACTGGATAGGCCACAATCTAAGGAAGGACACAACATCAATTGAAAGGAAAGCCTTGAATTGGAACACTCAAGGACAACGAAAAAGGGGAAGAACAGTAGAAGAAGAAATTATAAAAAGCAGAAAAAATATGAAACGAACTGAAATCCATAGCAAAAAACAGAACCAGATGGCGTTGCTTTGTTGAGGCCCTATGCTCCACAGAGGAGTAACAGTCAATTAATTTATCAATTATCAGCAATAAATGAAAAAGCTTCCCTATGAGAAGCGAAACGTAGTAATAAATGTATTTTAAACTGTCGGCGTAGTTATTATTTGTTTATAAAAAAGAAAAAGAAGGCTGTTAGTCCTCATTTACTAAAAAAAAACTCATTATCAGCAATAAATTTTGTAAACATAGGGGCTCAAGATAAATCGTTGAATTGATTCAGAGCAGTTTATATTATATTTTGTTTAGACTAGGTAAATTATCGTAACGAAATTTCGAAATCAGTTCGTAATAAGGTAATAACAAATATGTTGATGCTAAATACATATTTCAAAACGTATCAATAAATATTGAATTTCAACGGGTTTAAAATAGGCATTTATGATTTAAAAGTTTTTTCGTGCTACTCAAAATAAAATTTGTTTTTATTAGGAAATGATTTCCAGGAAAGTTTTCATTACAGTTACTTGTAATTGAAAACCCTCTCTTATTACATTTAATTTCATATATTATCTTGTTTCATATTCATGCAAAAAATATAATTATTATATTAACAGCTTCTAATAAAGTCTATGTACGAAACTTTTCGAATTAATAATTTTCTTCGATTTACGGCTTTGTGCTTAGTGTGGAAAGTGAAAGTTTTCGCACGCAGAGTGGGAATTGACACACGAGGCGTAAGCCGAGTGCAGAAATCACACGAGTGCAGAAAAGTCACTTTACAACGTGTAATGTACAATATTTTTCCTACGACCTCCCAAATTTCAAATGTTTAAAAATTTAGATTTTTCAAATTTTCAAGAATATAATTTTTGAAGATTTTAAAGCAAAATTTTTATGGTTAGGTTTAACAAAGAAAATCACACTTAAAGCTAATTTTCTTAAGCCATTTACTTTTAGAATTTAAAGTTTAAATTTTTTAAACAATTTAGTTTTACAATATGAATAATTATAACGAAATTTCTATCAAAACATTTCCAGAAAAATAAAATTAAGTTATCAAGGATAACTTAATTTTATTTAGAAGTTAAATGTAAAAGCTTTCGAAGAATATACACATATTGTACAAGACAGATATCCATACATGATTATCGATGGTAAAAATTATGATCCTCCAGGATTCAACATGTTTTTATCACGATTAATTGATCAGCCACAACCCTCATGGTGGACTTGGTGCGTAGAAAATAAGATCTATGCATTAGGGTGGCCTTAACAAAAGTTTTTTTTCTACAAACAGGTGGAAACGATCCCAAATGATGAAAATAGAAGGTGCAAATTCATTTTAGCGCTTTTCTTAAAATTAAAACTGTGCGACAACGGACTCGAAATTTACTGAGAAATATTGTTTCAATTTAATGTATTTTCATAGAAAAACAAAGATTAATTCAATTTAATTTTAACTAATTTGAAATTTTTTACTTTAGAATCATCTAAGAAAGAATTGAAACATTATCTTGAATAGGAGAAAGTTAACGTCTGACTTAAACAAAAAATTACACGCTAAAAACGTATTTCTTCAAAAACGTCTATTGTGGCACGGTTTTTTGTTAAAAAAAAAAAACTAAAATTAATTAGCTCCTTCTTTTTTGATCATTTGGGATCGTTTCCACCAGTTTGACAAAAAAAGAAATTTGTTAAGGCAACCCTACTATGCATGTATGATGCTGTTTTTCTTGTGCAATATAGTGAAGGGGCAGCTAGTGCATTCAGGAGCATTTGAAATATTTTTGAATGATCTACGTATATAGTCAAAATTGGAGACCGCTGAATTATTTAATATCATAGAATCAAACCTCAGTTTTCTAAAGGTCCGACAGTTGAGTTTAATACTGGTTTGTCAAATTAATCCGAATGATTCATCTTGAAAATGATTTGTTACTATTTGTAGGTTTTATTAGTTAAATCGTCTTATTAGGTAAATGCTAGGGTATTAAATTGAAGTTGTATGAATGTACCGAATTGTTAGTACCATTTTGAATCTATCAATTTTGGATCTGTCAATTTTGAATTTGCATCGGATTCTATCACTAATATGTATTATCGCCTGCTGAATTAACTATTCAAAAGAGAAAAAACTAGTTCTAATGCAGAAAAAATGAAAAATAACTTACCCTTTGCGTATTGTAATACCAGATATCACTTTAAATTAAAACGGAAAAACAATAAATATTTACACTTTTAATCTCTCACCAAGAAGGAATATGTATATACACAATCACTTTTAAATTTAAAACCGGTTATTATTAATCTTTCAACCATTGTTATAACAACAAAAATATTAACACATCCACATATATATATATAAGGTACCGAAACAAAATGATCTTGTTTCAAATAATTACCCCAACCCCCAACGACAAAAGGAAAACGTTTCATTGGCCGCCAGCTCGCAATATTAGCCTTAGGCTATATGCATTCCTTTAGACATTTCGAGAGTGAAAACAAGATTCTACCTGCACCGATGACGTCGTCACTAGAAATATGCGGCTTTATTAGAAGAATGGACTTCTACCTGCCCCGAACCCAAACCAGGTATAATTGCTTTCCCCTTTTTTCATTTTGAACGGTTCTTTCTGTAAAAATTCTCTTTTTTAACGTAATTAAGTAAGTTCCGATGCATGTCATCAATAAAATGTTTTCAAATTTCTTTAAAGGCGGTTTAGTAGGTAATGCGGCACCTGAGCAAGACGTTTTTAAGTGGGATGTAGTCAGGTGGTTAAGTACGGAATCTGTATTACCGATTTTCTGTATTATCGGCATTTGGTTCGTCACTTGGCTAAATCGCAACGCTGTTGCTAGAGGAAAACAGGTGGCGCCAGTGTCATTTTACGTCGAATCTGGTGACTTTTTATGTCGATCTCTTTCTAATCTAGGGACTTTTTATGTTGGTCTCTCTCTCTAAGGTAGGGACTTTTGTCTCGTTAAGTGTCGAAGTACGGAATCTGTATTACCGACATTCTGTATTATCGGCATTTGGTTCGTCACTCGGCTAAATGGCAACGCTGTTGCTAGGGGAAAACAGATGGCGCCAGTGTCGTTTTACGTCGAATTCTGGGGACTTTTTATGTCGATCTCCCTCTAATCTAGGGATTTTTTTATGTCGATCTCTCTCTAATCTAGGGACTTTTGTCTCGTTAAGTGTCGAAGTACGGAATTTGTATTACCGACCATGTATATCACCGGCATTTGGTTTGGCGCTCGGCTAAATGGTGTTAGTGTTGCTAGGGAAAAGAGAGGGCGCTAGTATTTAATTATTTCCTTTACGCTCTAACGGATTACAGACGTACTGCTAGTTGTTAATAGAGGACGCCATGGTTTATCATTTTATATTTTATACAATAAATTTCACTGATTTTCTCAAATAATTATCTCATATCGCCATTAATAATTTAGAGTTAAATTCTGTATTATCGGCAGCATGTACACGTCTAAGAGATGGCGTCATGAAGGAATAAGGACAAACTGTGTACTACTACTACTACTAGAGAGTGTCATGAGGAAATCGATATTATCGATATTAATAGAGGTCATGATTGTAAAAAGAAATTTTACCTGTAATTGATAGAAATCTGTATTATCACCTAACAATTTACGTATATTTGCTAATAGCTGGCATATATAAAAGTTCATTTACGCTAATTAATTAAATTCCTATTTTATGATACTGTATAATTTATGAAACACGTTCTGGATGGTTCGGCCATCTTTTATCCCGACTACTACTCGGCGGTCATCTTAAAAACCCTACCCCTAGCGTTTAATATCCTGCGTACCTAGCAATCTCTCCTCCTCGCTCTCACTCTCTCTCTCTCTCGCTACTACTAATACCTACAAGTTCTGCTATTGACTACCTTTATCTATCTCGAACACACTGTACTCTTTCTACCTTTTCTAGAAGAAATAATAATGCCTGTAAGAATTAAATTATGTTTCTACTGAATGTTCGCCGTCGGAAATCTTCGGCTGTTTTCGTGTACTCTCTCTCTCTTTCTCTCTCTCTCCCCTCTCTCTCTCTCTCTCTCTCTCTGTCTCTCTCTCTCTCTCTCTCTCTCTCTCTCTCTCTCTCTCTCTCTCTCTCTCCCTCTCTCCCTCTCTCCCTCTCTCCCTCTCTCCCACTCTCGTTCTCTCACTCCCTCTCTCCCTCTCACCCTCTCTCCCTCTCTCCCTCTCTCATTCTCTCCCTCTCTCCCTCTCTCCCTCTCTCCCTCTCTCCCTCTCTCCCTCTCTCCCTCTCTCCCTCTCCCCCTCTGTCCCTCTCTCCCTCTCACCCTATCACCCTCTCTCCCTCTCACCCTCTCTCCCTCTCTCCCTCTCTCCCTCTCTCCCTCTCTCCCTCTCTACCTCTCTCCATCTCTCCCTCTCTCCCTCTCTCCCTCTCTCCCTCTCTCCCTCTCTCCCTCTCTCCCTCTCTCCCTCTCTCCCTCTCTCCCTCTCTCCCTCTCTCCCTCTCTCCCTCTCTCTCTCTCCCTCTCTCCCTCTCTCCCTCTCACCCTCTCTCCCTCTCTCCCTCTCTCCCTCTCTCCCTCTCTCCCTCTCACCCTCTCTCCCTCTCTCCCTCTCTCCCTCTCTCCCTCTCTCCCTCTCACCCTCTCTCCCTCTCTCCCTCTCTCCCTCTCTCCCTCTCTCCCTCTCTCCCTCTCTCCCTCTCACCCTCTCTCCCTCTCTCCCTCTCTCCCTCTCTCCCTCTCTCCCTCTCTCCCTCTCACCATCTCTCCCTCTCACCCACATTTTTAAATGAAACTACTAGCTAGAGTATTGCTAGTCAATAAAGCTACCATTAAAACCATAAACTGGTGTTTTATTTAATTAAACACATAAAAATACGACAAAATATTCTTCGATAAAGGGAAAAAGTACCCGCTCTTAATAACACAAAAGTGAGTTACCAAAACCAAGAGTGTTATTCTTTGGTGGAAAGTTCTGGATTGTGTTATATGGGAAATCCATGCAAAAGGAAGAAAGTCAACCGGAATTGGAGATCAGCCCTGGGTCAACGTAAAGTGATCTACACTGCCAATGGTTTGGAACGAGTACTAGTAAAAAGGAAAGAAGCAATATTATAAAAAGGTAGGACGTTATTTCCTTTTGTATTGGCATTTGCTGAAGAAAAGACTATTGTTTGTGAAGTGTAGTAAAGTGATTTGAACAATTTAATAATAGTTAAAAATTAATTAAGATTTCAATTTTAAAAGTGATTTCAAATTTCAATTTGTATATTTTTTTATACCACAAGAATCCACATTTACCCTGAGACGAGTCTTTATAAAATTTAATTCTGTTATTTTAAGTTATTTAACTGGCGCCCAACTCTCTTACATAAACTTGAGTTAGTCAAGAACTAACGTAACATTAATCTTATATAACCATTGCATTATTAAATCTATTAAAAGGTATTTTCAAATCATATTAGAATTTATAAAAGAGGGAAGTTGAGAAGCATTTTAAAAAAATCAATTTAATTATAAAGTAATTATCTACGATCGAACGGCAATTATTCACAGTTTCAAAATATATAATAAAATTTTTAAAAATAATTTATTATTTTTAATTAACCAATATCACTGGATATATTTTATGGCGCCCAACATTTGTTAATGTGGGGCAAAATAAAATATTATTTTTTTTAAATGCAATATATCTGCTATATTTTATGGCGACCGGCAACGTGGGGCATTTGTGTTACATATAACCTTTTGTGGTTTATATAATCTTTTTATAAATATTAGGCTTATAGTAGCTTTTAAATAGTTTATTTTAACTTTTGTAGGTTACTTTGCTTATAGTAATATAGTTAGCTTTTAATGGTTATATTAAATTATTACGCTTAATAGCATATTTAAAAGATATTAGAATAAATTTTGTTTGGTGATAATGAGTAATGTATGACGTCGGTTAATAATATTTATTCTGCCACGGAAAGTATTTTAATATCGAAAAAAAGGGGTATAGATAAAGAATTTATAGTTTTCGAAAAGCAGAAAGCTTTAACGATTTCCATAATGGAGGGGAACGGTGAAGAAAGCAAAACAGTAGAACCTACACTTTCACAACTTATGGCATTTATGGTAAAACAATCTTCAGAAATGAAACAAGATCAAGAGGAATTTAGTAGTAAATTAGACAAAAGATTTGAAGAAATGAAAATTACATCAGAAACAATGAAACAAGAAATTAAAAATGATATAAAGGAAATAAAACAAGAATTAAAAGATAATACTGAAACAATTATTAAAGAGATAAGAAGCAATACCAAAATATTAGAAATAGATAATGACAAAATTAAAGAATTAAGAAAATTAGATGTAGAGAACAGTGATGATAAAACTATAGAAGATGAGTTAGGACAGGTAGATGTAAATTGTAATATTAATAAAAATGAAATATTAAAGGAAGGAAGAATTAAGAAAATGGAATGTAGTGAAAAATATAAGAAAAAGGACGGTAATTTGTTACAGGATGATGAAAATATAATTAATGAACCATTTAGTGTAGTGGAGGAAGATGAGGAAAAATTAAAAATATAAAAAGCTAAACAATTTTTAGAATTAGGAAAGTCAGGTGTAGGGAATGATATTAATAATGATGAAACTTTGAAGGAGAAAATAATTGATAAGTTAGAATGTACTGAGAAAAATAAGAAAGAAGTTTTTGTAATTAAACAAATTAGGAATAAGAAAGTTAATTTAAAATACAAAGAAAAGAAAAACAATTGTAATAAAATTATGATCAGTAAATTAAAGATAGAAAAGAAAAATAAAAAGCTTGATAGAGGAAAGGGGAAAGATATAAGGATTGTAAATAAACCCTGGAAAAAACAAATTTTGTCAATTAGTAATTTTCATCTAACGAACTATAAAAGCAGAAGAAAGAAATAAAGATCTTTGTAGAATATTATTTCAATTAGAATTTACATAACCATTTGTGACAAGAAACCCAGATATGACGTAATTTAAAATGATTCAGACTGAATATAACTGATTTGACTTTATATAATAAACAGGCTTATGGAACTTAACACTCGATTAGGATTTATGTATTATGTTATTAAAAATGAAGAGGGAAAGTGTATGAATAAATTGAAAATTAAAGTTTAGTTGGAAAATAAAATGTTTATGAAAATAGGGGAAAATGGGGATTAGAAAATGATATTAAAATAAAATTATGAATGAAAGATGAAAATAATGATAGGATATAAAAGTATATTGAACAATGATTGTAGAAAAATTAATGATTATTGAAAGATGAGAAGATGTAAGTTTATAAGGTGAATAGATTAATTGATTATGATTAGTATAAATCTTCTATTGAAGATGAAAATAAAAGTAGGATTGTGGTGAGATGAAATGAAAATTATGATTGAAATATGATATTGATGAGGAAAAGATTAGTAAATTTATTAAGAGTACATTTATTAATAAAATGAATTAGGAAATTTAATCATTATGTCGACATAAAGCAAAAGAATTATGAAATAATTAGATGAATAGGATGGAGATGAGGATTGATGAGATATAATTATTGTTGTATATATTGTAGATAGTTTAGTTAGTAGATTTAGAATAGGGCAAGTTTATTGGGATAAAAGATTAAAATACAAAAAATATTGGTGTTTAAAAATAAAACTAGTTTAACATTTGTTGTTTAACTTATTTGTGTTTAAAAGTAAAATTGCATTTTACAATTTTATTTGAAAGAGGAGGGGATAAATGCTGTGGATGGTAGTTTCAAAATTTTGGAAAATTTTGAAAATTTTGTGAAAATCTAAAATCTTTGTTAAATACTAACACTTTTGAAATATTTTTATCAACTTTTCCAGTTAAAAATAAATTTGAGTTATTTTCTGGTGTGTCATTGATTACACAACCAATGTGTACTTTTTAATAAGGTTAAATAATACATGTTTCTTTATTTATTATCAAATAGCTTACTCACCGATTACTTAAGTGTACGTAACATCCAGTTGTTCGCAAGTTATTGTTATTATGTAATTCATTTATGTATAATTTCAAATGAGTAATATCGACGGGTTATGTGATTCTCATAAGGTTTTTGTTATGTAAATAGAGCGTTATTATTGCGTAAAAATGTTGTGTAATAATCTGTAATAGATGTGTCACTGTGACAAATTATGTTTTAATCTGCTATTATGTTTGTAAATAAGTCATTGTATTAGATCGTAAGGTGACGTCAAATTGTGTAATATAATTATGTAAATAGGAAATAGTATATAAGCTTAGAAAATCATAAGTTTAGCATCAGTCAGTAAAATAAAGCGACGCAGTAAAGTCGTGTTAAAGACAATAGTAAAATGTAAATAGACACTTACTGATAAACGACGAAAGAGTAAAGATATTATAGTAAATCAAGCGACAAAGTAAAGTCGTAAAAAAATAATATTGTAAAAATTTAAATAGTAGTCTTAAATAAACAAGTCAAGTTGGTTGGTAAATTGAATACGGCGAACGTGTATAAAGTTACAAATTGTAAAAGTGTAAATAAGTGTATATAAAACCACGTTTTTAAATGAAACTACTAGCTAAAGTATTGCTAGTCAATAAAGCTACCATTAAAACCATAAACTGGTGTTTTATTTAATTAAACACATAAAAATACGACAAAATATTTTTCGATAAAGGGAAAAAGTACCCGCTCTTAATAAAACAAAAGTGAGTTACCAAAACCAAGAGTGTTATTTTTTGGTGGAAAGTTCTGGATTGTGTTATATGGGAAATCCATGCAAAAGGAAGAAAGTCAACCGGAATTGGAGACCAGCCCTGGGTCAACATAAAGTGATCTACTCTGCCAATGGTTTGGAACGAGGACTAGTAAAAAGGAAAGAAGCAATATTATAAAAAGGTAGGAAGTTATTTCCTTTTGTATTGGCATTTGCTGAAAAAAAACCATCGTTTGTGAAGTGTAGTAAAGTGATTTGAACAATTTAATAATAGTTAAAAATTAATTAAGATTTCAATTTTAAAAGTGATTTTAAATTTCAATTTGTATATTTTTTTATACCACAAGAATCCACATTCACCCTGAGATGAGTCGTTATAAAATTTAATTCTGTTATTTTAAAATATTTAACTGGCGCCCAACTCTCTTACGTAAACTTGAGTTAGTCAAGAACTAACGTAACATTAATCTTATATAACCATTGCATTATTAAATCTATTAAAAGGTATTTTCAAATCATATTAGAATTTATAAAAGAGGGAAGTTGAAAAGCATTTCCAAAGTTCAGTCATTTTTTAAAATAATTTTTTTTTTATTAACCAATATCACTGCAATATATGTACGTC